>JASTWL010000598.1:0-109882 GCA_035220575.1 Temnothorax rugatulus
AAAGTTGATACGGGCTCTGACGTATCCATTCTCAGTAAGAGATTCGTAGAAGCAGGGAAGGAAAAGCTTCCTTTTGAAGGGATAAATTTGAGATATCCTACCGGGGAGAAAGTTACAATAGAGTGTAAAGTAGAAGCTAAAGTGGAAATAGGAAAATATTCTTTTGAGATCCCCTTGCTTGTTGCTCAAATTAATGACGACTGTATTTTAGGAGTGGATTTTCTTAAAAAGGCGAATTTGGAAGAAATTTTCGATCCTGCATTTCAGACTGCAGGATCGGGAATACAATTAGCTCGTATTGAGAATATTCCAAATAAAGTCTCATTTTCCTTGAAAGAACTCTTCGAGAATAATTCTGTGAATCTTGATACGACTCAGAAAGAACTTTTTGTTGAATTTCTTGAAAGATTTTGCGATGTATTTTCCGAGAATATTGTTGCGGGGAATTGTAATGTTATCGAACATGTTATAAATGTACAAGACTCTCTCCCCAGAAAACAGGTACCCCGACGAATTCCTTTTCAAATGAGAGGGGAGGTGGATAAAATTATCGAGGAAATGAGGGCTTGTGGAGTAATCGAGGAATCAAATAGCCCCTGGATTTCCCCTGTTGTATTGAGGCGGAAAAAAGATGGAACACTGAGGTTTTGTGTGGATTACCGATTTGTAAACGCCTTAACGGAAAAAGATTCATATCCCCTCCCCAGAATCGACGATATATTTGATCATCTATCAGGTAACGTGTGGTTTTGTACTTTAGATTTGAAAAGCGGATATTGGCAAATTAAAATTCGTCCTGTGGACAGAGAAAAGACGGCCTTCTCTTTCGGCAGAGGACTATGGCAATTCACGGTGATGCCTTTCGGGTTATGTAACGCTCCGGCAACTTTTGAACGCCTAATGGAGAAAGTCTTGCAAGGTTTACTATTTAAGATTTGTTTGGTTTATCTAGACGACATAATAATTTTCGGGAAAACTTTTGAAGGAATATTAAGGAATTTAGAGAAAGTATTCTTACGCTTGCAAGAAGTAAATTTAAAGATAAATCCTAAAAAATGTGTATTCTTTGCAAAGAAAGTAAAGTACTTGGGCCATTTAGTTTCGGCCGAGGGAATTTCCACAGACCCTGAAAAAGTCGCTGCCGTGGAGAAATGGCCAGTCCCTCATACGAAGACTCAATTAAGGAGCTTCCTCGGGTTTTGTTCTTACTATCGGAAATTTATCAAAGGATTTTCTTCGATAGCTAAACCTTTATATGTGTTGACGGGAAATCACGTTAAGTTTACTTGGGATGGGGAATGTCAGAATTCTTTTGATGAATTGAAGCAAATGTTAACCTCTCCCCCGATTCTTTCTTTTCCGAAGGGAGAAGGCGGTTTCATTTTGGACACTGACGCCTCCAATATAGGAATTGGCGCGGTTTTATCGCAGGAACAGGAGGGGGAGGAGAGGATCATTGCGTATTTTAGTCGTGTGCTCAACAAAGCTGAGCGGAATTATTGCGTGACTCGTCGCGAACTTTTAGCGATCGTTGACTCTATTAAGTTTTTCCGCCATTATCTTTTGGGTCGTGAATTTTTGATCCGTACGGATCATGTTTCTTTGCGTTGGCTTATGTCTTTCAGGGATTTGGATGGACAGTTGGCTCGTTGGCTGGAGAGACTCCAGCAATATCAATTTATTGTCACTTATAGGAAAGGACTTTCTCACAAGAATGCTGACGGGCTGTCGAGACGGTCATGTGAATCGGTTGGTTGTGAATATTGCGCCAAGATGGAAAGGGAAAATTTTGTGGCGTTGGAAAAAGGACTCGCCCGCATTGAATTAACGACAGGAGATCCCATAGAATGGAGTCGTGAACAAAGGACAGATCCGAGCATTTTAGTTATACTTCGTGGAAAGGAAGCAGGGGTTTGTCCGGCACGAACCGAGATAGCTGCGGAGGATGTTTCCGCTCAAATTTATTTGTCTTATTGGGATGCTTTGGTACTAAAAGAAGGAATACTCTATAAGCGATGGGTAGCTCCGAATCTTCGATCCAGTTTTCTTCAACTTATAGTTCCTCGGAAACTTGTTAAACGAATACTGGAGGAGTTACACGACTCTCCGTCCGGAGGTCATTTTGGAATAAATAAAACCTTGGAAAAAATTCGGAAACGATACTATTGGGCAACCTGCAAACAAGATGTGGAAGACTGGTGCAGAACCTGCAAAGTCTGCGTTGCTAGGAAAGGGCCCTCAGGGAAAGGAAAATCTCCTCTACAAGTTTTCAATGTCGGAGCTCCATTGGAGAGAGTTCAGATGGACATTCTGGGTCCTCTTCCGTTGACGAAATCTGGGAATAGATTTCTTCTTGTCATAGTGGATTGTTTTACAAAATGGGTGGAAGCTTTCCCCTTGAGGAACATGAGGGCAAAAACGGTAGCAGAGATCTTTGTAAACCAGTTCGTTTCTAGACATGGGGTGCCTACTGAGGTACATACCGACCAAGGGCGGAATTTTGAATCAAGACTCTTCTCGGAATTGATGAAGCTGTTGGAGATAAGGAAAACAAGAACTACAGCTTTACATCCTCAGTCCGATGGACAAGTAGAGCGACAGCATCAGACCATAACTAATTATCTAGCGAAGTTTATTTCTGAAAATCAAAGAGATTGGGATCAGTGGCTCCCCATGTATCTTTTAGCGTACAGATCCTCGAAACACGAGTCAACTGGATTTACTCCTTCAGAATTATACTTTGGCCGAGATCTCAGATTACCTACAGACTTGTTGCGAGGGAATCCTTCGGAATTTCATGCTGAGGAGCCGCCACTGGTCGGAAGTTTTGTTAGAAATTTGAAAGAGAAATTAGAGAGAATTCATACTAATGCACGGAAACAATTGGATTTGAAATCGGCTCGAATGAAGGCTCGCTACGATCGCGGAGTTAGAAAGGTTCTCTTTCAGGAGGGGCAGAGAGTCTGGTTTTTCAATCCCCGAAGAGTTAAGGAGAAGGCTCCCAAGTTGCAAAGCAATTGGGAGGGACCCTTTTTGATAATTAAGAAACTCAGTGACGTGGTTTATTGCATTCGGAAATCACCTCGTCACAGGAGTAAGGTTGTACATTCGGATAGACTAGCTATGTATTCTGAAAGGAAATTGGGTTGAGCAGTTAGAGTAGGTCGGAGCCCGGAGGGTGGGTTATATTTATTGACAATCGTGTTTTCGAATTGAATGGTTAATAAATATTCTGAGGAAATGGGTTCTGGTTTTTCTTTAATGTTTTAATGTTTGGTTTTCCGTTACTGCGTTTAAAGTTTTTTTCCTAGAGGGAGTCAGTGGTGCTCGAAGAGGGGACCATGGCAGAACATCGGCCGAAGACTCCTCGAAGGAAGTTTTTTTTTTTTAGAAGACTGCCTCGCCCACGGTTTTTGAGCGTGGTTTTCCCGTGGGACGTTGAGCAAATGCTGAGGCAGGGACTCGGGGTGTCTAAAAAGACGTTGGGTCCACGCGAGTTTCCCCCCCCCCTTGTCTGAAGATTTGGGGACGGCGTCGCGGGAAGCCGACAGCGAGGGATACGCCGGCGGAGCGGTGCAGAAGTCATCCTCGGACCGTGGAGGGGGAGCCTGGCCAGCTCGCCCCAGAAGAGGTTCGGGAGGAGACTGGCGTGCGGCTACCGGGGGCCAAGAGAAGCAGAGCCCGGTAACTTGGAGTAGCAGCTCGAGGAGGGCAAGGACTGTTTCGGCGCCCTGGGGCGCACAAAAGAAGCTACCGCAAGTTGACTACCCTCCCGGATTGTCTGGGGCGACAATTTTGGAAGAGGGGGGGTAGTGTTGCGCCCGTGCTGTCCTCGTGTCGCGCGTATATGCGAGTCGCCCGTTATTTAATGTCGCGTCGCGAACCGTCCTTAGCGACGGATGCTTGTTTACTAATATTGATTGCGCGATGCTCAATTAACTACTGATTTTCTAAAAAAAAAAAAAAAAAAAAAAAAAAAAAGTTACGCGCCGACGAGCGTTCGCCTCACAATAAAGCGTATATCGCAATATTCATCTGCATGGCCACGCGCGCCGTGCACCTCGAGATAGACGGCTATTCGATTCCCGCGTTTTTGGGGGCATATTCGCGTTTCTGCGCCCGACGAGGCCTCCCCGCGTCTATTTACTCCGACAACGGAACAACGTTCGTCGGCGGACCGCGAACTTAAAACCGCGTTTTGCTCGGCCCTGCGCGATCCGAATTTCTTAAATCGAACCGCTTCCGATCAAGTTTCGTGGCACTTCATTCCTCCGGCAGCCCCGCATTTCGGCGGGTTATGGGAAGCCGGAGTTCGAAGCGTGAAGCACCACCTTCGAAGAGTGGTAGGAACGCATACTCTCACGTTCGAGGAATTCGCGACACTCCTATGCAACATAGAAGCCTGTCTGAACTCCAGACCGCTAACTCCGCTCACCGATTCCGCTGACGAATGTGAGGCGCTCACTCCCGGCCATTTCTTGATAGGCGCCGCGCTAACCGCGAGTCCTGAAGCCTCCATGCTTCATCTAAACGAAAATTGGCTCTCGCGTTGGCAAATGGTCCGTCAGATGACGGAACGGTTCTGGAAGCTGTGGCAGACCGACTACGTCAACACGCTACAGCAAAGAGCCAAGTGGCGAAAACCCGGGAAGGAGCGAATTCGAGTGGGGCAGCTCGTACTCCTTCAAAACCCTTTACTTCCACCGTGCAAGTGGGAGTTAGGCCGCATAATTCAATGTCATGCGGGCGCCGATAACGTCGTACGCGTCGTGACAGTAAAGACCCCGACGTCCGAATATAAGCGACCCATTGTAAAAATCTGCCTGTTACCGATCGACGTCGATAACGCCGAAACACCGGAGTAAATATGTAAACTCCGGATCGTCCGAACTTAGCGACCGCCTCCAACAACGTGCATCAGCTCGGTTGTCGAAACGATGGTTTCGAGGCGGGCGGTATGTTGGGGATTCTAGCGATTTATTCGTGTTAAATTTGTATCTTTCCGTTACATGTATTATTCGATCATTTCATTGTAAGCAAGTTTTGTTTATCACGCGAAATAAACGTATTTGTCATGATGACCTATAAGTTTGGAAACGCCGAGATGCCCGGAACCAATGACACGCGCCTGAATTCGACAAGCGCCAATTAGAGCGTTTTCCAGCGTTAATCCCCGCCAGAAGACCGTTTCCGAAAAGACTCACAGCAGAGTCGTCCGAACACCTTGCGAGCGTACACACGAAAAATAAGCGATCTTCAGCGAAATCGAGTCCGCGAAACGACGGTCAGAAAAGTCGGTGCGCCGGGCTCTCCGTTCTCTCGCGCTGTGCGCGCATCCCAAAACTCTTTCGCTCTCTCGCGCTGGGCGCGCTACTCCAAGCGCGAACGAACAATTAAGTGGGTGACTCGCGATTATATTCGAATCAAGGATTTCTAAGGAAATCAACTCGCTATCCTCGGAAGGACGACAACTAGGCCGGTGGAGCCTCCGTTCCGAGTGTCTCGGCCTTCTAAATTCAATTCCGGACAATGAATAGTCAAATAAAGTTTATTAAATTATAAACGCTGTACTTTCATTTCTGCAGTACTTCGGATCGACGGTCTTAGCCCGTCGCCTTCGTTAGGCAGTCGCGCTCGTCAACACTACCAGTCACCGAGTTTAAAGTGTGACCTCCGGGTGAAAAACAAAGCGGAGCCGTACGTGATATCTCGCGTCTTCTCTGGACGGATCCGGCAGTTCGTTCGGCGTCACGCTCAGTGCGCGCCCGAACAACAATATTTTCAAAATATCCAAAAAAATGTATTTACAATGTATATATATATATATATATATATATATATACATACATATATATATATACATATTTTTTTTAGCACTTTTACCTATTTTCGCTATGATCTCGTTGTTCATCATGATTTCCCGTGCTGTTCTCGTTACTCATGAGATGTACAGCTTTCAAGTGCTTGTTCAATGAACTTGTTGAACCGGAATATTCAGAGATTGCATCGGAAATGTTAAAGGTAACAGATTTTCTGTCATCTGATTTGGTGCAGTACTTCCACACCCAACTTTTTCTACTGGGCATAATAAAAAATTTAGATTATATAAATTATTAAATTATTAAATGAGCACATGCCAGTATTACGTCCTCAAAATTCACGAAATTATTAATTTCAATAAATAGTATTCATGGAAACGTAGTCAACTGTTCGATAGTAAATTAATAATTTCGTGAATTTTGAGGACGTAATATAATTTTAATTATTTCATTACATTATATTTGCTAATTTTATATTACAAGAAAAAGTAATTGTGTAAGATATTGTAAATATCAATTTTCTTATGATAAACTTGCCTGCATTATAAGATTTGTGAGTTATTCCACGCATTCCTTGATCCCAAGTTTTATGCTTGAAATATCCTTCTTCTTGAAGCTAATAAACGCGATCTAAAAAAAAAAACATTGAAATGATAAAAATAGGAAATGTTCTATTACAGACATTAGCTTCAGTCGATGCACCCGAAGAAAATTCACAGGAGATAGTAACTGCTTTGGACTTCATCTTTCGAAAAGGAAATTTTAATGAGGAAACGGGCTGGCAAAAACAATTAGATTATTATGTAATGGAAACAACAATTAGTAGTAGGTAAGCTATGCCGGTTCTAACTCGGGAGCTCCGAGGGGTGGTGAGGGGCGGGGGGGTCCGCGGGGGGGGGGAGGGGGTACCACCGCGGGCCGTGGGGGTACCGCGGGGAGGGGGAGGGGGGTACCGCGTTTGCGGTCGCGCCGCGGGGAGGGCGAGGGGGGTACCGCGTTTTCGCCGCGCCGCGGGGGAGGGGCGACCGCGTTCGCGTTTTCACCGCGCCGTGGGGAGGGGTCCGCGTGCAACGGCCGCGTCGGTCCGCGTGACGTCACACGGCGCGCTCTCTCACGCGTTCTCTCTCCCCCGTTATCTCTTCACCGTTCGCGCGGTCCCTCTCGCTTCCACCCATTATAGTTTGATCATTTTATATTATTTTAAGTGATTTATTTATTGGAAATAAGAGGAAGAATATTTAATAATTTATATGAGACAGATGAGAAAACGTTTAATGATCGCGCGACGAGTGCGGCACGTGCATTCTTATCGAGAGTTACCGCTCTGTAATTCTAAACCGCTGACGGTGGATAAGGGAACGGTAGACAGAAGGAAAGATAAATAATTTTAGATACAGTGATATGCATTTTAATATACATTTATTTCTCATGTAATGCTTCGTGTACTACTATGTAATGCTACTACTACTACTACCACCACTACTACCACCACTACTACCACCACTACTACCACCACTACTACCACCACTACTACCACCACTTTTTTTTTTAACGTAGGGAAAACTCATCATGAGTACCGCTGCCCTCGGGGACGGGCGGACGGTTATGCCGGACTCCTACCGGCTAAAAACCCTACGTGTGGCCTGCCTGGTGTCTCGGGGGGGGGCGCCCGGGAACTGGTTATCATTACTTCCGGAATGCCCCCACCACCTAACCCCAACTCGGGGTTCCTACTCCCCGAGGAATCCACGAGAGCGGGCAAATACCCCGACCTCCCATGAATCTTCCGGGCTCCCGCCGCGTGCGTCGATGATGGCGCACGGGGTGGAGGTACATTCCCTAGGGCGGCGACAGGTACCACAATCCCCATCGCCGCGCCCCCTCGGATGTTGTGCGGGGGCGGGGTCGAGGCTCAAGAGCCCCCGCTTTTGGGACCGTGCGGGGGTCGGGGCTCAAGCGGGGGCTCTTGAGCCCCGACCCCCGCACGGTCCCAAAAGGGGGAAGTACGGGCTGGGACCTCCGTGGAGAGGAACCAGACCACCCCTCGCCCGGGCCACGACTCAGAGAACCCGGGTCCGGGACTCAAGCCCCAGAACCGGGTCCCCAGGCGGGCCGGGGGTAGCGCCCGTGGCGGAGACCCCATGGGGGAATCCGCCTGAGCCCCCCCCCCCCCAGCCCGCTACACTCTGCTAGAGCCAGCTGGGGGACCGGGACAGCCGGGAGCCCAAGGCTCCCATCCCGGTCCCCCCACCGTCAGTTCCAGGAGCCGAAGCTTCCATTAGGGAGGCGGGCTCCTCTCTCGTTCTTGGAGCCCGTCCCCCTCTCTTTCCCTTTTTTGTGGACTGAGAGCCCCCAGCCCCCCCCCCCCCCCAGCCGACGCTCAGCCGGCGACCCCAAGTCCGCACAGTCGTCGGAGACCGTCCACCTTCTCCCCCTCCTATCGCGCCCTACGTGGGGCCGTATTCGGGGGACCGTTGCGAGGCCGCAGCCGCCGCCGCCACTCTTCTGGCGGCGGCGACACTCTTGGTGGTCGCCTCGGTGTCCACTCCTTATCTTCCTCCTCCTCCCTGTCAGTCGGAGGGGGCCGCACTTCCCCCCTCCTGATCCTCTCGCTTGCCTCCTTCCGCGACATTACGCTGCCGCAGAAGGAGACGAACGCCTTCCATTTCTCCTCCCTCCCGACAATTGCCGCCACGATTGCCGGGAGGGAGAGATCCTGGCCTATGGCCTCTATCAGGACACGACGCTGCACTACCCACGCAGGGCAAAATTGCAGCGTGTGCTGCGCCGTGTCCCTCTCCTCGTCGCAGTGATGGCATTCGGTAGTGGCCTCCTTACCAATGCGGTGCAGGTATACACCAAAACACCCGTGTCCGGTGAGCACCTGCACCGCGTGAAACGAGACACCGTATCTCCGACTGTCCAGCCATTCTGCTAGACAGGGTCGGATGGCATCGACGGTCCTCTGGCCAAACTCTGAGTTGGCAAGATAGTCTTGCCAACGTCTCACGAGGGCCGCCTTTTCCTGGAGCCTTATCGCTTGACGGGCTCTGGGCAGGATTCGTGTTCCCCCAGCTTGCAGCTCCCTTGTACGCCTATGAACTTCAGCGTACTGCCGAGCCGCAAGCTCTAACGGGGAAAGACCTGCCAGAGCCGTCGCCGCCGCATGCGAGACCGTGCAATATGCACGTGACACTCGCTGAGCTATTGGGCGCTGCACCTGGCGTAGTAGAGCCTGGATGCGGCGCGATCTCTCCGCTGCAGACGCCCAGACCGGGGCGCCGTAGAGTGTCACGGCGTGCACGGTCTCCGCATAAAGTCGGCGAGCCCTACCGCTCGCCCCTCCCAGATTCGGCATGAGCCTGGCGAGGCTATTCGCCACGCCTTTGGCTCTGGGAATTAAGCGTGCGAAATGCTCATCGAAGCTCCAAGTGCCATCCAACCAGAGGCCCAGTATCTTCATACTGGCCTCCACGGAGACACGGGTGCCCTCCACCTCGATGAGGGCCACTGGCGGCTTCCCCCTAGACCTGTTGTAGAAGAAGACGGCCTGTGTCTTCTGGGGAGCCACCCTAAGGCCCACCTCCCGCATTGCGGCCACCACTGCCCTCACTGCGACATTCGCTTTAGCGATGGCCTCCTCCCAGTTGTCGCCCTCGACTCCCAGGAATGTATCATCGGCAAAACCGTTGAGCCAACATCCCGGGAGGAGGGCGATCCGGAGTACGTAATCGTACCCAAGGTTCCACAGGAGTGGACCGAGTACCGACCCCTGCGGAACCCCCCGCACGACCAACCGGACCCTGACTACACCGTCTCGGTCCGTATAGGCCAACTGCCTGTCCCGGAGATAGTCGTATAGCACGGTTATCAGGTAGGGGGGGACGCCGTGGTGTAATAGCGCCCCCCTTATCACCGGCCACGGCAGGGTGTTGAAAGCATTTGCCACGTCAAAACTGACGCCCAACAACACCCTGCCGGCCTCCACCGCGGCTTTCGAGAGGGCCTTGATGCGCTCAATGGCATCCACTGTGGACCAACCCTCTCGAAAGCCATACTGGGCCTGTGACAAGTCAGGCCCAGTCCGGGACAAATGTTGGACGATTCGATCGGCAAGGACTCTCTCGAAAAGTTTGCCGACCTCGTCCAGCAAGCAAATTGGCCTATACGCCGACGGCTGGTCGGCGGGTTTCCCCGGTTTGGGGAGGAGGACCAATTTAGCTGTCTTCCACGCCTGGGGGAACCGGCCTCGCTTGAGGCACTTGGTGAACAAGTCACGCAAGCACTTGGCCAGTTCCCCCGTGGCCAAGGACCATGCTTTTCCGGGAACTCTCCATCCGGCCCTGGTGCCTTTCCTGCCTTAAGTTTTTTCGCGGCCTTTCTCATCTCGTCCATGGACACCGCGAGTTCCTCATCCCACTCCACCTCAGGTGGAGCGGGACCGCCACTACTACCACCACTACTACCACCACTACTACCACCACTACTACCACCACTACTACCACCACTACTACCACCACTACTACCACCACTACTACCACCACTACTACCACCACTACTACCACCACTACTACTACTACTACTACTACTACTACTACTACTAGCATCACTGGAGGAATTCCAGGAACGTGATAGCGGATGGGCGTTGTCGCGTATACTTAATTTAACGGTAAATGTGAACAAATATAATCCATTGCACGCGGGGTGTTTTGTGGAAATACCGCGAGAAATTAAAATGAAGAGAGCGGTGATAAACGTGCGATCCAAGGACAATGCATGTTTCGCATGGTCAGTGGTGGCTGCTCTGCATCCAGCCCAAAGAAATGCAAAACGGGAATCGTCGTATCCACAGTACACGTCGGTGCTAAATGTCCAAGATATTGAGTTTCCAATGACGTTGGATCAAATTAAAAAATTTGAAAATCACAACGACATCTCCATCAACGTCTACAGCATCGAGAAAAACAAGAAACTTACTATCCTGCCAATACGCCTCACCGACCGAAAGATGGACAGACATGTAAATCTGCTGTACGTGGATAACGACAACGTAGGGCATTTTGCACGGATCAAGAACCTATCCCGTCTCGTGAGCTCGCAATTAAGCAGGCACAATGGTCGGAAATACTTTTGCGATCGGTGAGTATACATCCTAATAAATAATAAAAATAATTCTTACGTGAAAGATATATAAAAAAAATTTCATTATTTACAGATGTTTGCACTACTTCAGCTCCAGCGAGAAATTGGAAGCCCACACCGTCGACTGTCGGGAGATGAACGACTGCGCGATCAAGTTACCGAGTGATAACGACAAGTGGTTGGCCTTTAAGAATCACAACAGGAAGGAACGAGTTCCGTTTATCGTGTACGCCGACCTCGAGTGCACCCTGGAGAAGATGGAAGCGGATCCGGAAACGTCCAGGTACACGTATCAACATCATCGCGTGTTTAGCATAGGGTACTACGTGCGTTGCTCGTACGACGACTCGTTATCAATGTATCGGTTTCGTCGCGATAAGGATTGCGTCGCGTGGTTCGCCGAGGAGCTAAGACGTTTAGCTCACAATGTAAATACTATTTTGTCCACTAATGTACCCATGGCAGATTTCACGCGAGACGAGTGGGAAAAGTTTAACAGCGCAACGCACTGTCACGTGTGCGAAAAACCGTTCGAGCCAGACGACGTGCGAGTACGCGATCATTGTCACCTGACCGGTCGGTACAGAGGTCCCGCGCATTCTAATTGTAACTTAAATTACAAAGATTCGCATTGCATTCCCGTAGTTTTCCACAATTTATCAGGCTACGACGCGCATTTTATTATAACGGAAATAGCAACAGCGTACGAAGGACATGTAGACTTGCTTCCAATTACAAAAGAAAAAAATACATTTTGTTTACAAAAACGTTAAAAGCACCGAGAATAAAAATGAGAAAACTTGCGTTAAATTACGATTTATCGATTCATACAAGTTTCTCACAAATTGGTCTCGACAAGTCTCGACAAATTGGCATCTTATCTCACCAAGGATAAACTGCGAATATTGCAACGCGAATTTTGTACATTATCCGCAGAAAATTTTGATTTACTGACACGAAAAGTTGTATTTCCTTGGGTGCGTTCAGATTCCTTACTCTGAGTAGAAATATTAACCCGATGCCGTTCAGATAGCATCCGAGTAAGTATTTTTTGACTCGATAGACTGCGTTCAGATCGCTGGGTTGAAGTAATCGAGTTAACTCTAGAGTCGAATTCTCAACCTACCATTTTTCATCGGTTAAGAAGTAACTCGGCGTGTTTCAGCGGCAAGCTTGAAATTGAGTGACGATGAGAGTGATTCAACATGAGTAACGAGAACAATCAGATTAATGCTGTAGAAGCGGACCCGACTCGCCACGAATTGGTGAGGTCGGAAAATGGGGAGATTGTCCGTGCCGAGGGATACATTGTCGTGTTCGACAATATTGGTAAGTATATGACTCAAGTGTTGTGAACGGGAATTGCGAGGGAGAGGTTAGGTGTCGAACTAGCTCCTATTGGTTTTGTTGCAATAATCTTTCTCTGTTAACAGATAAAAATATGTACTGCGTTCTCGAAAATGAGAGAAATCTCCGGCTCTTCGGTCTCATACCAACTGCCTTACAATTTGATACAGGTTAGGTTCCCACTCGGCATGTAATATTTGAGAAACATTTATGCAAAATTCCATTTGAAATATTACACCTTTCATCAATATTTCAGAAATATTTCACGACCGTTTCTGCAACATTTTTGCAATGTTTCAATCGGCACAATTATTTCAAATGCAACTTTGCTGAAAGATTTCGGCAATATTTCGGTAATATTACTGAAATATTTCTGAAACATATCTACGAAATATTGCAGAAACACTTCAGAGATATTTTAAATACATTTTACACTGAGAAAAATGTTTTGTATTAGCAAACAAAATTTTGTTACTGACGCAAAAACTATTTGTTGATATGTGAAAAATGAAATATTTTGTTACCGGAACAAAAAAAATATATTAAGCCATGTGCGTATAGCCGCCGCGCGTTTGTCCGAAGAAATCCGCTCTCTCAGCCAGTCACCCATCCATGTAGTATACCGGCGCCTTGTTGCTTGACATCGATGATCGAACAGGGTAGTGATGATCCTCTGACTCTGACGCTTCTTTCTTTCTTATACTTGCTTATTTTGGTGAGCATAAAGCTATTGCATAACAATATTAACAATACAGATATACGAATAAATCTTTTTTGCCAGTCAGCGTCGAATATTATTTTATATTAAATATTATTAAATATTTTATATTTTATATTAAAAATGCCGTATGACAAAATTTGGAATATCAGAAAATTCTTAATAAAAGAGAAAAAAATGCAATAAAATGCAATAATTATATAATAATAATTTAATTTTTTATAAGTTCTAAAGTAAGCGGCAGTGTGGTCTAGTGGTAGAGCGCCAGACTCGTAATCTGAAGAACCAGGTTCGAGTCCACTAGAGCATGTAAACATGGCATTTATTTTCCGAAAGCTGCGCCCTTCGTGCAAGATAGGCTCTTGTGCGGAACAAACTGAGCTCCGTCTTTCGGAAAAAAGACATTAAGCCGTTGGTCCAAAGGGTTAATTGAGAGGAGAAGGGTAGTGATGGATGAGAATTGTAACCCTAAGGAGATCGATTAAAACTTCCATTCCATTATAAATTCTAAAGTCTGCCAGCAACTTTTCGGAAATATTACAAATGCAATGTGAAACATTCAAAAATATAACGCGTACACTGTAAACGTAATAATAGTTTTATCATGTATCAGAAATGTTTCTAAACCATTACATCTGCAATATTTCTTCTGCAATATTGTAGAAATTCACTGTCTGCAATTTAATTTTTCATTACCTACGCAATCTTTCAGAAATTTTTCAGAAATATTTTAAATGCAATGTTGCGTTTGATACGTTACAGAAATATTATTCGTGCAATGCGAACGTAATATTACTTTTATAATGTTTCAGAAATATTCCTGAAATATTGCATCTGCTTCATTTTTTTTGCAATATTACAGAAACTTGCAAATATTGTAAACAACTTTCTGAAAGATTTCAGAAATATTGTTAATGCAATATTATAAAAAACATGTTGCAGGTACATTTCTGAAATATTTCAGATGCATAGTTACAAATGAAATGTTAACGAAATATTTCTGCACCATTTCCGAATATTTCAATATTTCAGCAACATAACATGCCGAGTGGGTTATATATTATATGTATTGAATTTGGCTCATATAGGCCAGGTGATTCGTGACTGCTCCAATAGTTGAAAGGATTTACATTGTTCTTGTATGTTGCAGTTCCTGAAACGAGAGACCTTAGGCTCACTTTCTGATAATACAGCATGCTTGACACTAGAGGCAGGATGTTTAAACCAGGCAACCAGTAAAGAAAAAGGTAGGTGTGGGTTGTTAAGTCAGTCAAATTGTATGCATAACAGTGTAGTACACTCTTGGTCTATGTAATTTTAGTTAAGTGGACGAAGAATGCTGTTCTAGCACTAATTACATCCTGGAAAGCTAATCAGCCAAATTTTGCAAGCACTACTGTAAAGAACGATGCAGTATGGAATATGATTGCCCAGGACATAAAAAAAACAGGGTTAATAGTTACTGCCACTCAGACTGAAAACAAGTGGAAAAACATAAGGAAGGCGTACATGGCTGTTAAGGACCATAACTCTAAGTCTGGGAATGCTCCGAAGACGTGTAAATTCTATGATGAGTTGGATGAAATATTTTCTAAATCACCAAGTGTCACACCTGTTGCTCTTGCCTCCTCAAGAAGAAAGAGATCAGCCTCTACAACTGTAGGCAATGATTTTAGTAGTGATGATGAGACCTCTGAAGAGATGGAGGCTGACAGGCATTCTGAGAAGAAAAGTAAGAAGGCAAAGAAGAGCAAACTGAATAGAGAATTAGAGGCTTGGTCTAAGACCCTTCGCGAAGATGCGGAGAAAAGGGAATTAACAAGGGAAAAACGACATGAGGCAGTGATTGCTGTGCAGAATAAAGGAATTGCAGCGTTTACTGATGTTATGAATAAGCTTCTAGAGAAGCTATGAATCAGTTGCATTACTTTCTTATGAGCAGTTTGCTAATGTATGCTACAGATATGTTCTGATGTGTGCTCTTTCTTAATTGCTTAATTTGCTAGGTCAGCAGCAAATGCATCTAATAGTACTATTTTAACTATATGTAATCTTCTTCTTATTTAGTAATTTGTGTAATTTTTTAAAATTATGTCTGTTGTGTAGCCGGAGAATATACTATGCCTGACGAAAGAAGGTAACAGAATCAAAATCATCGATTTTGGCCTGACAAGGGAATACGATCCGAGTAAGAAACTACAAGTGTTGTTCGGTACGCCTGAGTTTGTTGCCCCCGAAGTCGTAAACTTTGATCAAATTGGATTTGGTACTGACATATGGAGTATAGGTGTTATTTGTTACGTATTGTAAGTTACGATTCCGCATATTACAGTTTCATAAAGGATACGCCTTGTAACGATCGAGACTGCTCATGTAACTAACTATTTTAGACTGTCTGGTTTATCACCGTTTATGGGCGACACGGACATTGAGACAATGGCGAATGTCACCATCGCAAAGTACGACTTTGATCACGAGGCCTTCGCCGAGATCTCGGAAGATGCCAAGGATTTTATAAGATGCCTTCTGGTGAAAGACAAAGAGTAAGTATATTTTTATATTTTATGTTACATACATATATTGTACGTATATATTACTCTTCTGTGTTTCAATTTCTCTTTCTCTCCTTGCTCCTTCTCTTTGCTTCTTTCTTCTTTTCAGTTTCTCACCTCTTCTTCTTGTATTCCCGTATTACCATTTCCCGAATCTGTTGTTACACTCACAATCAGAGAAGAAGCTCCTTCTGTTACACTGTTTAAATTATCCTCTTTGACTCGTTGTGAGGGTGTGTGTGTATGGCTCACAAAGCAACCGCACTTATCGTGACTAATCTACTTTATGTTCTACTTTAATATATATCAATTTCCACGAATTTGTCAAGCTAGCGATTAGAAAAAAGCGATTTTATCTTGTAGTAAAATATAAGAACTTATTGCATTTTGTAGTAACTCTTAACAAAATGTATGTTGTTTCGACATTGTATATCAACTATTATTTTATTCTCGTCGCATTCAAGAAACGATTTTGTTGTTTCGAGAGCGTCCAAATGTCAAACAAGCAACAGCGGTATATAAAGCTTCGCCCGTCGGATGATTTCTTATCGAGAATTTTGCATTCAGATACACATAACGCACGTAATATACGCACATTTGTACGATATTCGAGTCCATCATTGTACTCTTCGTCTATACATTTTCGTCATAATTGTTCGCCCTCGGATCGCGGAATCACGCGTGTCTCCACGTGACAAGGGAAACGCACTATCGAGCCTGGGACGCTAGAGCACCCTCCTCACGACGAGCCTTTCGAATCTTTCAGAAAGCGAATGACTGCGGCGCAATGTCGAGAACACCGATGGCTGGCCCGAAAAATGAACAAGCCCAAGAGCGAGAAGGAGGTCGCGGGATTGGTGACGGCCTTTATCGAGAATCGTCCTGTCATCGGTGTCGTCGACGATAACGGCAGAGAGGAGCTGGACGTGACCAAGGACAATCTCAGACTGTTCGTCGAGCGTTGGCGGGAACATCCGGACAGCCCGTACACGATCGACTCGTATCACGCGTTGCCAAGGAACCTGCTTCGCAGTCGCGACGAATCCATATCCATGCGGGGTCACAGTCCCTCACCCTGCGACAGCCTTCGCAGCAGCAGCACGCAATCGGAGAGGGTGACGGACCCTGCAACCGTGAGAGATAATTCTAGCCACTTGTTGTCCGTGCCGAGTCTCAGCTTGTCCTTGGAGAGGAGAGCTTCCGAAGGTACGGCCGCGCGAAACCGTCGTGATCCCGCCAGCCAGATCGCTCTGGCCGAGGAGATCATCAAGCTATCCGAGCACTTGCGCTCGATCGCCATGGGGTCGCGGGTGAATGAGGAAAATAACAGAGGCCCAATGGAAGCGCAGCGGTTCACCAGGAAGCCCGGTGATGTCGGGAATAATCGCGATACCTACTCGAGGAGTAATGTTAAAGTGACGTCTCACGTCGATAAAGAGACCAACGAGATCACGGAGAAACTGTCTAGTATCACTCGGCAGCGAAAGCTCAACGGAACGACCTTTCATAGTAGCCGCAGCTTCGACAGGCACAATCTCGATCCAAATTTCGGTAACGTGTTCGTGGCCCTGAGGAGAACGAGCATCGGCGATGGTGATATGTCCGAGAGACATCCGACACACATCAGAACATATTTTTAGTATACATCAGTAAACTGCTCATAAATAAGTAGTGCAACTGTGACTCTGTTACTACGTTTACGCGAGCGTTACTTCTGTAGTAACTTACGATAATTCCTTCGCGTAAACGGGATTTTGTAATAACTTACGATAATTTACTCCGCGTAAACGAGTGAATTATCGTAAGTTACTACAGAAGTAACGCTCGCGTAAACGTAGTATGTGCCTTGTACTTACCTGTAAGTGCCAATTAATTTGTGATAATTTTATGTGTACATTTTGTACCTGATACATGTGATTGTCATTATCCAAAAATATTTTTAAGAATTGTTTTATACCCAGCAAACACAGTAATCACAGAGTGCGTATTTCATAGCAAATTACGCACTCGGTGATTACTGTGTTTGCTGGGTAGTAATGTAAGGTACAAAGAGTATTATCAAATTTTAATATTAATATTATTTTTGTTTCCTATTTAGATATAAGGTACTGTCCTAATATCAATATCTTTAATTTAAAAGAGAGAGAAAGATTGTCTAAAGTTTATTCTGATTTCTCTAGTCTGTTTAGAGTACAAAAGAAGTTAATTTTGTTTCTTAATTATTATATTTTTAGTTCTGTTGCGAAAATGCGTCTTTCTACTTATAACTGATGTTTATAGAACATGTTTGCAGAATAAAGAAATTTATGTTCATTTGTATATTATTTATTACAATCATTGTTACAACTGTATTTATAGGTAAACAGTCGATCTGTCAATTATTTCTTACGAGAAGGGCCACAAGGTGGGCTTTCTTAGCTTCACCCTCTTGAAAGTGTATGTTGTTATTATCATCATCATCATTCTCCCGTTCTTGTTGCCTTACAAGTTCAAGACCTTCCCCAATAAAATCATCAATATTATCTTCTTCTACCTGGTCCTTTTCAAGCCCATCCAGACAAATGTTGTGCAGCACACAACAAGCAAGAATAAAACTTGGAATTAAGTCTACCCTTTTCATATCTAAATGCTTCAGTCGTCGAAATCTTCCCTTCAGCAGTGCAAAAGAACGTTCAACGACTTGTCTTGACTGCGACAGTACCGTATTGAAACGCTTGTGTGCCTGAAAAAGAAAATTCACAATAGTTCAAAAGCACTGATAGGTACAGACAGTTCTGTTTAACAGACTCAAGATAAATTCTCAATGAAACTTACTCGTGTTAGGCGACCATTGTCAATGTAGGGAGGAATGCACCATGACAACACAGGGTATGCCTTGTCAGCTATGATGTATTCACCATTTGGGAAGAGAGCATTCACATTACGCTCTGCATCCAGAAACAAGTCAGAGTTCCGGAAAATGCGTCGATCACCCACTGAACCAGGGTAACCAGCAAAACAGTCAGTAAACCTCAGTTCTGAATCACACACTGCCTGAAGAACTACAGCATAATCTTTTTTCCTTGTCTTATAATGCAGTGAGTGTTCCTAGGGCACAAAACAGAAAAATATATCATATGAACAATACAGAAAGTATGATAATACATGTAATAAGATAAACCTTAGGAGCCTCAATGCTTATATTACAGCCATCAATCGCACCAATTACATCTGGCATATTGGAAAGACGCTGGAACTTTTGTTTCACAGAATCAAGAGGATCTCCTGCTGGCCACTTAATGACATTTTTTGCCATGTCGTTGAGACCTGCAACAACGCGCTGGATGCTGGCATTCACAGATGACTTTGCGAGATCATGCTTCAGACCCACAGACCTGGTATAAGAACAGCACAATCAGCATTTATATTGAATATAAGCTGTTAGGTTACTAAATTCATGCATTCAATTTTATATAAATACATTACCTGAAAGAATCTGGTATTGCTAGCAGCCACAGCGAAGCAAGCAATTGCGTACGAACAGGGATGCAAGGTTTATTACCAGTATCCCCTGCCAAAATAGGTCCAAGACGATTTTCTAGCAGTGCAAATGTGCTAGGCAGCATTCGATAATTTTCACGGAATTGTTTTGTATTAAATCTTGGGACTGTGTTTTCCACATAACCTTCAATTCGCACAGCTTTCCTCGACGGGCCACGTAGCCTTAGATGGGCTTCCAATAAAAATGCCTCGGCTAACTCGTCCTCTTCGTCATCACTTTCCAGCGTTGCACTGAACAATAATGTGAACAGTTGTTTGCTCGCATAAATAGCCGTAAGAATGGCATTTCTTCGGCCATCCATAACTTATGTAAGCGGCAGAATGTGACGACTAAAATGTCAAGTAGATATAATAAGAAAACTATTCTAACTGTTTTATACCAAACTCTTACACTTATTTGTATACCTCCCGCCGCTTTATTTTACCCAAAAAGCGACTCGGACCGTTCAGAGCCACAGCCTTACTCAGAGTAAATCGTTCGGGTTAGAGTCGAAACTCTAGACAACTCAACCCCAGTCGTCGGGTTGGGAATCTGAACACACCCCTTACGAGTACATTAACTGCGTCGAAAAGTTGGACGACTCGTGTTTACCACCACGCGACTCGTTTTTCAGTTCATTGACAGGTGACACCGTATCCGAGAGCGATTACGCGCACGCCGTCAACGTCTGGCAGCGGTTCTCCATTCGAACGCTCGGTGACTACAGCGATTTATATCTGAAAACCGATGTCTTGCTGTTGGCCGATATTTTTGAAAATTTTCGCGATAGCTGCGTCGCGAGTTATGGACTCGATCCGGCGTATTATTACACTCTACCGAGTTTTACGTGGGATGCTATGTTGAAGCATACGCGTATCAATTTCGAACTGCTCACCGACATTGACATGGTCATGTTTATTGAACGAGGTATACGCGGCGGTTTGAGTCAATGTTCAAACAGATACGCGCTGGCCAACAACAAGTACATGCAGTCGTACGATCCATCGAAACCATCGTCGTACCTGATGTATTTCGACGTAAACAACTTGTACGGCTGGGCAATGAGTCAACCATTGCCTTACGCAGATTTTCGATGGGTCGACGACGTAACCGATTTTAATGTTATGGATGTCGCGTTGGATTCCTCGATAGGCTACATTCTCGAAGTCGATTTGGAGTATCCGCAACATCTTCACGACGCGCACGCCGACCTATCGTTCTGTCCGACGCGCGATAAACCACCCGGTAAGCGGCAGGACAAGCTCCTCGCAACATTATACGATAAGAAACGTTATGTCATACATTATATCGCAACCTGCAGCAGTGTACTCGTCACGGCCTTCGCGTCACAAAGATTCACCGCGTATTGAAATTCGCGCAATCTCCATGGCTTCGCGATTACATAGAACTCAACACGCAATTTAGAACATTGGCCAAGAATGATTTCGAGAAAAATTTATACAAATTGATGAACAACGCTGTGTTTGGCAAAACCATGGAGAATATGCGCAATCACGTTGACGTGCGACTCGTGACTCATTGGGAGGGTAGATACGGCGCGGAGGCAATGATTGCGAAACCAAATTTTCACAGTCGAAGCGTCTTTTCGAGAATCTAGTAGCAATAGAAATGCGAAAACTCGAGGTGAAATTCGACAAACCAATCTACGTGGGTATGTGCATCCTCGATATATCCAAGACATGTTTGTATGAATTTCATCACGAGTACATGTTACCATTGTATCGCGACAAGTGTAAAGTCACACACCGGACAGTCTCATTTATCACATCGAGTGCGACGACGTAGGGGAGACCGGGGCGGGTTGTCACACTTTTCAAATACTGATTTTTAAAAAAATGTTAGCAATATTTTATAATATTGTATAGTACTTTATAATGTAGCTACATCCTTTAGGTATTCAAAAAAAAATATTAGACTCATATATACTTATACACAAAAAAGTTATTTAATTTTAAACAAGATCGTGAAAATGTGACGACTTACCCCATACCCAGGGTTGGTTGTCACACGACTCTGGGTTGGTTGTCACATATCTTTTATATAGAGGAAACGACAAATAGTTCCTGTCTTAATGTTTTATTAGAGTTAGTGACCATTTTTTATAAGTTTAACTTAATAATCGCATAATAAAGTTCTGATTTCCTTGGGAGAAAGACCAAAATAAATATCCGAAGCACGTAAAATGTAACTTACCAATTCTTGTTCTTGAGACTTAGAAAAAATCTGTCTAGCTTTAGAATAACCCATAGAAATCGTTGGAATAGCAATATTTTCACACACATAGTCTTCCTCTGGAATCTTCTTGCAATAACGAGCTAATGTACGATAGTTGATATCGAACTCTAAAGCAGCTTGTCGGATTGACAGGTTATGTATTTTCACAGCTCTGACAGCTTTAAGCATAATATCGGGTGGAGTTGTACCTCTGGCTGTTTTTCTTTCGCGATTTCGAGCCATGGAGAAAACAACAAAAATCTGTCTAAAAACACTACTTTATCGCGTAATCGCTTATTGTATACGAATAAGGGCGTTGGCAAAGCACGTTGGCACGATCGGCGATCATTTCACACGCATGCGTAACTTCACGTAACCTACAGCGCCATGTATAACAGCAGACGAAATACGTGACAACTAATCCCATCTCATTTGAGACACCTTACCCCGAACGGTCATTTTGAACAAAGAATATTATATTTATAAACTATGTTGCAATAACGGTTAACTAAATACAGGAAAAATTACCTAAAACTATAACGTTTCTTATGACTAAAAAGAAATTGCGACTAGTAATTCCAAAAACCAACAGAACGATAAAAATAGAGGTAACAAAAATTTACTCACAACCTCCAATTTTTAAAAAATGCTCATAAATATCACATGCGATGTTTTTGAAACGAGCTATTTCGTACATCCGACTAACACGATAGGAGCAACCTACACTATAGAGAAGAATATTCCACTCAATCTATTAAGTGAGATATAAGCTATGTGACAACTTACCCGTGTGACTTCTAGCCCCGGTCTCCCCTATACGATACCATGAAGCGCCACATTAATAGATTTGACACTAACGATTACGCGATTGATAATGCGTACTGTATCCCACTCGCCAATAAAAAAGTTCCGGGTTTGATGAAGAACGAAAAGAACGGTGCGATAATGACCGAATTCGTCGGGCTTAGAGCAAAGATGTACGCCTTGCGAGTCGACGGTAAGAAAGATACGAAAAAAGCTAAAGGTGTTAAGAGTAACGTCGTAGCCAGGTCGACAACGTTCGACGATTACACGCGGTGTCTGCGCGACGAAATTGAAATGACGCGACAGCAGGTTTGCATAAGATCTAAACAACACGAGGTGTACACCGTGTCCGAAACGAAAATCGCTCTAAGTCCGTACGACGATAAACGATACATTATAAACAGTTCTACCGAGACGCTGCCATGGGGGCATTATAAAATACAATTGTAAATATATATTGTGACGTTGCGGCCCGCCGCCTCGTCACGGCGTTCCACTGCCGTCACAAGACGCGTGAATTCGCGCCGAGGGACGGATCAGAGAGGCCACGGCGAGATCTCCAGGGGCCGATTTATATCGCGTTTTCGCATTCTGATCCCCTTTTGTTTTTCTTATTGTAAAATACGCGGCGCCTCACCCGCATCACGGAGCGACTCTACGAGGGAGCGACAGCCAAGGAGGGACCCGGGAGGACTCCCAAAAATCCGGGACGAGGGGCTAAAGCGGAAGCGGCAAGGATCGCGGGTCGGCGATAGCAGCGAGGCCGGCGGGCGTACGACACATGAGGCAGCGACGGACGAAATCGCCGATAGCGGGACCCCAGGGCCCGGGGTGAACCCGCCTTCGTCGAGAACTACCTCCGCATGACACCGACCCGCGGGGTGGTTGGCCACCGCCCCGGGGTCAAACCGGAGACGTATCGGCAGACACGAAGTTCCGTCCGCGGCCGAGGACAAAACCTACGAGCCACTGCGCCGCCGGGGGACCGTTGCGCGCACCCCGAAGGATCCACTAGCGACGGCCTTGCGCCGGGATCCCGCGAGCTTGCGAGCTTGCGTCCTATTGGCCCGTACGCGCCCCACCGAGGGGATGCCGCATCGATTTTGCGATCGAGCGGATTTACCGCGTTACTCTCTGTCCGTCCATCGGCGTAGGCGTACGGTTGGAGCCGAGATCCGCGATAGCCAAATAGAAACTAAGTCCCGGGAACGAGGTGGCTGGCACGAGACAACGGCGAGGAGCCCCGAGAGGAGGCATACACCGGTGAGGTTGCTCGCAAGTAAATTCGCTAGTGTTGAGCCACGACGCCGCCCTCCGGTACGCGCTCTCGCTCGGAAGGTTCGAGTAATACCGCGGTATGTAAGGTTCTGTAGGAGCCGAGCAAAAGTTCGCGATCGATAGCGAGAGCGCGGGGCCTCGGGATGGTATCGTGGCCGTGGGATCGCGGTATAATCGTTACATCGAGCCTCTGGAGATCGCGATAGGGTTGTGTCGTGTAATATTCGCGTTCACGTTCGCGCCTGTCGCGCGTGTGGCGTCGATTTCACGGGTATTGCGTCGTTGCGTTAATGGCGTGATCTTCGATATTCGCGTCTTTCGCTCGTGCGATGTCTGTTTCGCGTCGGGTAATTATTGCGTTGTTGCGTCAATGGCGTTACTTTTGGTACTCGCGTCGATTTTGTGTTAGCGTCCCGTTGCGCTCGTCGAGTCTTGTCCGTTTCGTGTAATCGAGCACGCTATTTCGCGTTATTCCGTAAAGGTCTCGCGTCCCGTATTGCGTCGTTTCGGGATACTCTCACGAGCGTTCGTCCTAGCGAAGGACATGCGATAATCGCGTACGTTTGACCTTGTCTTTCTGGAATTCGTGTTCGCGTAATAGGGCGTTACTTTCTGTGGCGACAGGATTCTTGCGTTGGATCTCGCGTTACTCTACTCGCGTTATCAATTGCGTTATTGGAATTACGTCCTCCTTGCGTTACTTGCGCCCCTTAGCTTTAAGATTACACTTATCTCGAACCAGGAGATTATATCGAGGTTTCGCCTTCCATACTCTGATGGGTTATTTTCCGTTCATTCTTAAATCGCGACATCCCGTTTATTCCGATTGAGATTCCGTCTTTTCGTTTTTGTTCGCTAAACCGGCTTTCGCGAACACGGATTAGTCAGGGTGACCTCGGTTACACTCGGTACTTTCAGGTCACGGTAACCGACGTGACCCTCGCGCGCCTACTCCGTTGTGCCGAGCTTCGTTGTTTGTAATCGGCAACATTTCGTGTTACTCTTACAGTTGATATCGGAGTTTGTTATCCGCGTCGCGTCCTCCGAGTCGTCACCACGCGTTTGATTTCTAATTGTTTTGCGCTTTCTGTTCTCGGGTTCACTATCTTATTGTAATTTCATTACTATAATAAACCGCGTTATGTTTTCCTTGTTACATTTGAGTATTCGATTTGTACGTCCCCCCGCCTAACACAGCGCTCGCCCTTCATCACCCCGCCCCTCCCGGTTAAGTCGAGCTGGCCGATCTCTCACCCACCGAGTTACTTGTGCCTGGCGTTTTTTATTAGAATTTCGCAACTTAGTGGACGCGAATCCACGCGTCTGGCGCCCAACTTTCGGATATCGCGTTGAAGTCCGGTCGGAGCGAGAGAGCCGTCGGAGAGGCCCACCACCCCACTCTTCCAACACTCCCTTTTGATCCGACACACGTCCCGGAGCGGTCCGGGAGTGAAAAAGTCGTGACAAAATTTGGCGCCCAACGTGGGGCAGCCGAAAGATCGCCGGAAGGCACGTAAAGGGCTCGGTACAGCGCTGCGATATTTTCGTGCGGGTGACTCGATTCTCGCGAAGTAATTATTGATTTATTTTCCATGTGCTTGTCGAAATAAAGAAGTAATCCTTTCCTTATTTGTGTTTGCAATATTATATATGCTATGTTTCTGATGCTATTTTATTTGTGCTGTGTCATATTATGTTTGCTTAACATTTTCTTTCAGCTTTAAGTGAAGTGTCGTTCGAATGATTATTAGCGTGAACGCGTATTCGGGTGAGTTAATCGTTGGATTCGTGATATTATTTGGTACCGCATGGCGCGTCGGGATCTGGTGAAAGTGCGCGATCGCGACCAAATCGGAATTCGATGTTTACATCGAGCGGACCATTGCGTCTGAAAAACTGTTTGCCTATTCCGCGTTACCTTCGCGTTCCTTTCGCGTGTATTGTCGTTCGCGTATGTTATTGTTCGCGTGTTATTCTATTAGCGTCATCGCGACTTAGGAACGAGGATTTCTGAATTTCTTGATAGTGAGTGATCCGGTTTGACGGTTTTGTGACCTCCTCGGGAACGCGGTGACGTCCCGTATTAATTCTTGCGGGATACAGACTTAGCGTTGGAGAATCATTTCTGAGCGGCCGGAATGGATCCGATCGAACTCACCGACGAGTGGATTCTCCATGCCACGCGCGAGGAACGGATCGCCGAATTGAGTCGCCGCGACTTGGCTACCGACGGGTCCGACATCGAGCTAACGCTCCGTTTGTTGCGCGTGTTGACGCGTCGCGGCTGTGACTCCGAAAAGGCCTCCGAATCAAACCGTGTGGCCGACTCCGAATCGAACCGCGCGGCGGACCTTGAATTGATCCAGCTGACGGGGGCGGGAACAAGTCGCCCGGTCAACGCCGGGTACCTCGATCTACCGGTGGGGGGCATCCGCCCAGATAGCCCGTCGGCGGGAGTGGGCGCGCGTTCGCACCTTGACCACTCGAACTGTTCCCGGAATCACGCGCATGGGGCCTCTCACGATCCGAGCGGTAACTCCGCTACGGCCATTTATAACATCATGCCAAAATGGGACTTAAAGTTTTCGGGCGCGCGCGGAGAGGATGCCGAAACGTTTCTGTTGCGTGTTGAGGAGGGCCGCGAATTGATTCCGGTAGCGGATGAGGATATTTTGCGATGTCTTCCGTTCTTCCTATCGGGTATTGCGCTTTATTGGTTCCGCGGAAAGAGAGAACGCTTGACGACATGGGACGCGTTTAAAACCGCGTGGCGTACGCGTTTCGGAAACCCGGATTTTCAGTTCGCCCTTCGCGACGAAATAATGCGGCGGACGCAGGGGGAGCAGGAGTCCGTGTCGGACTACCTGACATGCTTAAATACGCTTTTCGATCGGTTGTCGCCGCCGTGGCGCGAAGAAGAAAAGGTCGGTTACGCGCACCGACACATGCTTCCCCGATTACAAATGCAGATACCTCGGGACTCGGTTCAAGATATGGACGCGCTCGAGCGATGGGCCGCACGTGCGGAGGCTAGCAGTCGTGCCGCGCAGAACTATCACGCTCCTCCTCCGCCAGAACGTTCTTTCTTCCTGGATCTCGCGTACCGAACGCCCAAGGGCGCTAACCGTAGTCCTGGGGGGAAACAACGCGACACCGCGGCCGCGCTTGGCGTGTCCCCCGCGAAAGGGACAAGCGCGAAAAAGGGTAAGGGCCAGCGGGCCGAGGGCGAGTACCCCGGCCGTGACTGCCGCCCCTGCGACCGACGTGTCGGCCAATTCTCCGGCTTCCGCGGGCGTGAACCCCGCCGCCGCGTGTTGGAATTGCGACCAAGCGGGACACTTTTCGCGCGATTGTAAGGCTCCGCCGTGGAGACATTGCTACCGGTGCGGAAAGGTCGAGGTTACCACTCGTACCTGCCCGAAATGTTCGGGAAACGAGTAGAGGAGTCGCGAAAATGGGGCAACCCGACTCCTACCCCCTCAGGCCCCGAAGATTCGTTATCGAGGGGAGATCGCGATGCCGCGTATAGCGCTTTCGGTGATAAGGGAGGCTCGGCCTCTCTCAATTTCTTGCGCGTGCAGATCGCGGGGTACGAGATCAGCGCCCTCGTAGATACCGGTTCGAGCCGTACGTTTGCGGGTCCGGAGGTTACCGCGTTGTTGAAGCAGCTCGGTTTCTCGTTTCGAACGACGGGCGGAAAACGCGTGACTACCGCGACTAATCAGACTACGAGAGTGAGGGGGGAGGTAAAGGTCCCAATACGAGTTCAGGACAAAGCCTTGAACATGATAGTTTGTTCGTTACCGACTTTAGCGTTACCGTGTATATTGGGAGTGGACTTTCTCGCGACTTTTGGAATAAATGTGAATTGTGCGCGCGGTACGTGGAATTTTGACGAAGATCCTTCGCGGCATTACCGTTTTGAGAAGGGTTCTTCGAGCTCTCTCGCGAGCGTTCGCGTGGTGTTGGCTGAGGGAGACACCGTGAATCTCGAGCCGGACGTAACGGAAAAGGGGGAGAAGACGCGAAAACCAGAAGCGTCGCCCCTCGTTTGTTGCGGATTAAGCGAATTAACGCCGGACCAAGAAAAGCGTCTGCAAGAATTAGTAGCGTCTCAGATTACGGTTAATTCGGAGAAACTCGGAGCCACCACGCTAACCGAACACCATATCGAGGTCGGGGATCACCCTCCTATCCGACAACGGTGTTACCCCGTTTTGCCGAAAATTAAGGAGGCCATTTACGAGGAAGTAGATCGCCTACTGAAAGCCGGCATAATAGAGCCGTCTCAGAGTGAGTGGTCGACGCCGGTCGTCATGGTTAAAAATCCTAACGGGACATATCGCTTCTGTCTAGATTTCCGGCTGGTGAACAGCGTTTCGAAAAAGGACGCGTACCCGTTGCCGTATATGAACGCGATCTTAGATAAGCTGCGAAAGGCCCGATACATTTCGACCATAGATTTGAGCCAGGCCTATTTCCAGATCCCGTTGTCGAAAAAGAGCCGGGAGATCACGGCTTTCGCGGTATCGGGAAAGGGTTTTTTCCATTTTAGGCGGATGCCATTTGGTTTAACGGGAGCCCCCGCGACCTTCCAGAGATTGTTAGATCGCTTAATCGGACCAGAAATGGATCCTTACGCGTTCGCGTATTTGGACGATATCGTGGTGGCTACCGAAACTTTCGAGGAGCATATCGAGTGGTTGAGTCGCGTTTTCAAGCGTATTCGCGGGGCGGGCCTGACGATCAATCCCGAGAAAAGCAAATTTTGCCGCTTCCAGGTAAAATACCTCGGATTTTTGGTCCAACGGGAGGGCCTGAAGGTCGACCCCGATAAAACCGTCGTGATTAGGGAGTACCCCGTGCCGCGTAACCTTCGGCAGTTACGCCGGTTCATCGGTATGGCGTCTTGGTACCGCCGTTTTATCCCGCAATGTGCCACAAGTTTGGAACCGTTAACGCGATTATTGAAGAAGAATACACCGTGGGAGTGGGGAAGGGATCAACATTCGGCTTTCGAGACGGTAAAAGATTGTCTCACTTCTCCGCCTACCTTGTCGTGTCCCGACTTTAGCGTACCGTTCGTCTTACAAACCGATGCAAGCTCCGTCGGCGTGGGCGCGGTGCTAACGCAGCAAATTGACGAACACGAGCATGTGATAGCCTTCGCGAGCCGAGCTCTTTCTGACGCGGAAAGGAAGTACACTACTACCGAACAGGAATGTCTGGCGGTCATTTGGGCGATTAAGAAGACCCTATCTCGAGGGTTATCGCTTCACGGTAATAACGGACCACAGTAGCCTACGATGGCTGCATAATCTCAAAAATCCGACGGGGCGTTTGGCGTGATGGGCTCTCGAATTACTCGAGTATGATTACCATATCGAGCATAGGAAAGGTGCGATGCACCACGTGCCGGACGCGCTCTCGCGGATTTACGAGCAAGACGAGGAATTGTGCGCCGTCGCCGCGGTCGAGGACGACTGGTACGTTCGACGGTTGAATGAGGTTGCCGAGCGTCCGCGTCGATTTCCGGGGTGGAAAATTGAAGGGGAAGAATTGTATTACCGCCGGCCACACCCCGTCATCAATGAGACGGTCGAAGATTTAGATCAGTGGAAGCGGGTAATACCAAGGGAGTCGCGCGAGAACATCATTCACGAAAACCACGATCCGCCTCAATCCGGACATTTAGGTGTAGAGAAAACCTACCGCCGTATCGCGACTCGTTATTATTGGCCGCGGATGTTTAAGGATGTCGCCGGATACGTACGCCGGTGCGACACGTGCCAAAGAGCGAAGGTAGAACAGGACGTTCCCGCGGGGTTGATGGGCCAGCGGGTGATCGGAACCCCGTGGACTGTGGTTGCCGCCGACATCAGGGGACCGCTCCCGCCAAGTAAATCCGGGCACGCGTACCTTCTCGTGATACAGGATCTATTCACGAAATGGATCGAGTGCCGTCCACTCCGGAAAGCCACGGGAAAGGGGATCCGCGAGGCCCTAGAGGATCTCGTGATTTTTCGATGGGGCGCCCCGCGAGTTTTGCTGACGGATAACGGCACGGAATTTTTAAATTGCGAGCTGCAGGCTTTGGCCGAACAATACGGGTTACAACATTCAACGGTACCGCCGTATCACCCTCAGGCTAACCCCGTAGAGAGGGTCAATCGCGTACTTAAGACAATGATCACCGCTTACTTAGAGCGAGACCACCGCGAATGGGACCGGCATATTAACGAATTTCGCTTTGCCTACAATTCTGCGTATCATACGTCACTGCAAGCGACGCCAGCGTTTTTAAACTTCGGGAGGGAGCCCCAACCAGTAAACCTTTCGCGCGGACGAGAAGACGAGGCTGTCGGGATGGGAAGCCCCGATCCCGCCCCTTGGAGGGAACGGATGGAGCAAATCCAACAGCTACGCGGCTGGGTTACCGAAAACTTGGAAACGGCTCGGCTGAAGCAAACGAGATATTATAACTTGCGTCGAAGAGACCGACAGTTCGCCGTGGGCGATCGGGTACTAAAAAGACAGCACGTCTTGTCATCCGCCGCTCACCACGTTTCTGCAAAATTAGCCACCAAATTCCACGGTCCATTTGCAATACGCCGAATTCTGTCGCCGGTCGTGTACGAGCTCGCCGATTCGCTAGGAAATTCGATGGGGAAAATCCACGTTAAGGATTTGAAACCTTACTATGATTAGATTTTTGCGCCACTAAGAACCTTTTGTTCGTAAAACTCACGTATCGAGCGTCTTTCGCAGGTTGTCGCACGGTTACCGCACCCTCTCCGCAGAGAGAGGAGATCTGAGAGAGAGGAACAGCCTTACGATTATGGATTCTCGCGACCCTTTAGTAACGAAGTGGGTTCACCGTCTACTCCGAGTGGAAGAGGAGCACCCGGGGTTTTGGCGAGCTCTCGGCCTCCGGATGTACCGACAAAGCCGAAGGCCCCCTGGCGGCGCGGTAGCGCGGGACCGATCCGAGGCGTCCACGCAAGCCGTCCCCGATACCCGAGAGGCCGACACTCAGGACGGACGCGGGCTGGTCGCCCGGACGTCTTCGGAGGAGGGATCCTCTGATGGGGATATGCTGTGGTGGCTACAGCAGTCCCCCGAGTGGAAAAAAGCCCGCGCCACGACATCCCTGGGGCTCCCGCCGACCGAGGCTATCGACCGGCCGCCGGCCCCGCGGGGCCCGAGCCCGGAGGCCCCACCGGAGGAAGAGGAGGAGGAAGACCGTCCAACGGAGCGGGAGGCATGTTGGAACTGCGGGTCTCCCTCCCACTTCGCTTACGAATGTCCCTTGCCAAGGAAGCGGGGATTCTGTTTTCGGTGCGGGGAAGAGGGCTACACGGTGCGCACCTGCCCGAGCTGCGGTCAAGCCTGGAAGGAGGAAGGCCCATATAAGGAGGGAAAGGGCCACGATCTGGGCAAGGAAGCCCCGAGGAAGCGAGGACCCCCTCCCGGAACACCTCGCTACTAACTCGCGTGCCCCAACTCCCGCGTAAGCCACTCCTGAAGAGGGCACCCGAAGCCGCCCTAACGAAAATCGAGATCGTTTTTTTTTTGTTGTCAGAGACTAACGCCGAGATCTTAGCTCCCTTTTCTTCCGGCCTCTCTCGGCTACCGCGAAGGGTCACTCGCGTGATTACCTTTTTTTTTGTTAAGGCGCAATATTAGTCCGGTCCACTCGTATAGCTATCACGTTTAATCCTGAGGGACGTTTTTTTTTTCCTTTCCTTTCATCCTCCTGACGCTCATTACAGTGACTTTTAATTTTGGACCCATTTATTTAGGAAGGATGAACTTTCTTTTGTGTTCAAACATTTAATTTTGTACGTGTTCTATGAAGAAATAAATCGTGTCAAATGACGATGTGAGGCGTTAAGACCCTGATCCCCCCGAGACCTCCGTCTATTCGTCAATTTCCGGATCGGCCAAAAACCCCGTCGTGAAAGGCATAACCGTTATCCAAAATTTTGACGTTGCCGTGCAAACCCGACCGGACACAATGGAGCCACGATAAAGCTAGGATCGTGCTCGCGTTCTGCGGTCGCCGCCATTTCGCGTTCGTGGGCTGCCCGTCGGGGACGGCGCAGCCGGGAATATTGTCGAGTGCTGCCGGCGTACTCGGTCAAACGGAAGGGAGGTTTAGCCGTTCGCCTTAGAGTTAGGTTCGGAGGTTAGCCTTCCGCCTTGGTTTTGTAAAATAGGCGGCCGACAACAAGCGCGAGGCACTCCGCCGTCGTGGGCTCGTGTCGCGTCGGTACGCGTCAGATGGAAAAACGGGGCCTTCCGGGATTGCGTTCCCGAGGGGCGATTTCCGAGGCTCTCGCGGCGTGAGGATGGAGCGAGGTTTGGCTTTTTGGTCGGGAACTCGTTTAATCTCGTTTCATTATTTTTGTGTTGTGTTATCGTCACCCTTTGTGTTCGTCCTACTATACCGAGGCCTTGTGCTGGAGATCTCGATCGCGAGGCGCTCTTGTGGTCAGCCCGGGGGGCTAGTGGCTGAGAAAAGGGGCAACCACGCCGGGTGGCTTTCTCTTGGGGTGGGGTGTTGTGACGTTGCGGCCCGCCGCCTCGTCACGGCGTTCCACTGCCGTCACAAGACGCGTGAATTCGCGCCGAGGGACGGATCAGAGAGGCCACGGCGAGATCTCCAGGGGCCGATTTATATCGCGTTTTCGCATTCTGATCCCCTTTTGTTTTTCTTATTGTAAAATACGCGGCGCCTCACCCGCATCACGGAGCGACTCTACGAGGGAGCGACAGCCAAGGAGGGACCCGGGAGGACTCCCAAAAATCCGGGACGAGGGGCTAAAGCGGAAGCGGCAAGGATCGCGGGTCGGCGATAGCAGCGAGGCCGGCGGGCGTACGACACATGAGGCAGCGACGGACGAAATCGCCGATAGCGGGACCCCAGGGCCCGGGGTGAACCCGCCTTCGTCGAGAACTACCTCCGCATGACACCGACCCGCGGGGTGGTTGGCCACCGCCCCGGGGTCAAACCGGAGACGTATCGGCAGACACGAAGTTCCGTCCGCGGCCGAGGACAAAACCTACGAGCCACTGCGCCGCCGGGGGACCGTTGCGCGCCCCCCGAAGGATCCACTAGCGACGGCCTTGCGCCGGGATCCCGCGAGCTTGCGAGCTTGCGTCCTATTGGCCCGTACGCGCCCCACCGAGGGGATGCCGCATCGATTTTGCGATCGAGCGGATTTACCGCGTTACTCTCTGTCCGTCCATCGGCGTAGGCGTACGGTTGGAGCCGAGATCCGCGATAGCCAAATAGAAACTAAGTCCCGGGAACGAGGTGGCTGGCACGAGACAACGGCGAGGAGCCCCGAGAGGAGGCATACACCGGTGAGGTTGCTCGCAAGTAAATTCGCTAGTGTTGAGCCACGACGCCGCCCTCCGGTACGCGCTCTCGCTCGGAAGGTTCGAGTAATACCGCGGTATGTAAGGTTCTGTAGGAGCCGAGCAAAAGTTCGCGATCGATAGCGAGAGCGCGGGGCCTCGGGATGGTATCGTGGCCGTGGGATCGCGGTATAATCGTTACATCGAGCCTCTGGAGATCGCGATAGGGTTGTGTCGTGTAATATTCGCGTTCACGTTCGCGCCTGTCGCGCGTGTGGCGTCGATTTCACGGGTATTGCGTCGTTGCGTTAATGGCGTGATCTTCGATATTCGCGTCTTTCGCTCGTGCGATGTCTGTTTCGCGTCGGGTAATTATTGCGTTGTTGCGTCAATGGCGTTACTTTTGGTACTCGCGTCGATTTTGTGTTAGCGTCCCGTTGCGCTCGTCGAGTCTTGTCCGTTTCGTGTAATCGAGCACGCTATTTCGCGTTATTCCGTAAAGGTCTCGCGTCCCGTATTGCGTCGTTTCGGGATACTCTCACGAGCGTTCGTCCTAGCGAAGGACATGCGATAATCGCGTACGTTTGACCTTGTCTTTCTGGAATTCGTGTTCGCGTAATAGGGCGTTACTTTCTGTGGCGACAGGATTCTTGCGTTGGATCTCGCGTTACTCTACTCGCGTTATCAATTGCGTTATTGGAATTACGTCCTCCTTGCGTTACTTGCGCCCCTTAGCTTTAAGATTACACTTATCTCGAACCAGGAGATTATATCGAGGTTTCGCCTTCCATACTCTGATGGGTTATTTTCCGTTCATTCTTAAATCGCGACATCCCGTTTATTCCGATTGAGATTCCGTCTTTTCGTTTTTGTTCGCTAAACCGGCTTTCGCGAACATGGATTAGTCAGGGTGACCTCGGTTACACTCGGTACTTTCAGGTCACGGTAACCGACGTGACCCTCGCGCGCCTACTCCGTTGTGCCGAGCTTCGTTGTTTGTAATCGGCAACATTTCGTGTTACTCTTACAGTTGATATCGGAGTTTGATTACATGTTATCCGCGTCGCGTCCTCCGAGTCGTCACCACGCGTTTGATTTCTAATTGTTTTGCGCTTTCTGTTCTCGGGTTCACTATCTTATTGTAATTTCATTACTATAATAAACCGCGTTATGTTTCCCTTGTTACATTTGAGTATTCGATTTGTACGTCCCCCCGCCTAACACAGCGCTCGCCCTTCATCACCCCGCCCCTCCCGGTTAAGTCGAGCTGGCCGATCTCTCGCCCACCGAGTTACTTGTGCCTGGCGTTTTTGATTAGAATTTCGCAACTTAGTGGACGCGAATCCACGCGTCTGGCGCCCAACTTTCGGATATCGCGTTGAAGTCCGGTCGGAGCGAGAGAGCCGTCGGAGAGGCCCACCACCCCACTCTTCCAACACCCCCTTTTGATCCGACACACGTCCCGGAGCGGTCCGGGAGTGAAAAAGTCGTGACAATATATATATATATATATATATATATATATATATATATATATATCAGTGATTTAGAGATACTCCAGTGTCACTTTTGGAGTAACATTGGCGTGATATATAATGTTCTGCTGCATAAATTTAATTTTCACATACAGGTAATTCTATCTATCAGCTTCTTCAGAGATGTTTAGATGTTCTGAGGCGTGAATTCAGCGAGCTTAAAACAGTAATGGCAGATCAGTTAATGTATGTTAAGGAGGATCTTATATCACAGCACCATTAGACGTTTTACGATTTTATTGTAACTAAGGTAAATATACTAAATGATAAAACTTATGAAGCAATATCATAATGTTGGCATGTTATTTTATTTCAGCAATTACGGTTTGAGTACCTTGTATACCGTTCCTAAGAAACTAGACGCACTAATTAAAAAAGGGAAGGACAAATTAGAGATCATGAAACACACGGGCGTTGTCTACAAATTAGATTGCTCGGATTGCAATGCTTGTTACATTGGCCAAACCAAGCGCCACTTAGAAACTCGTGTTAAAGAGCATCGTGCAGACATTAACAAGCACTCCAGTCAGCAATCGGTTGTAAGCAAACATAGAATCGATTTTGACCATAATTTTAAATGGCAAGAGGCCACGATCTTGCACAGGGAACAGTATGTCAAAAAACGTGAAACGGCGGAAATGATATTAATCAAAAAGCATACCGACGCTATAAATTTGCAGAAGGACACAGAAAACTTACCATTGGTTTACGATCGTATAATCGCTACTCTTTAAACTTTACACTCTATGTTATATGTATTTGTGATTATTCTTGACATGACACAATGTATATCAGTCGTTCGTCAGGCGCTATACGTGACGGTCATGCCTCACAAAGTTTATATCTGTTTTCCATCCGCCTTGTTAAAACGTAACGATGATTTATAATTTTATATTGTTTGACGCACATTGATCCATGTAAGTAGAATACGTAATTTGCATTGCTCCTTTTTTTATATGTATTACCGGCAATTTATATTTTTCAGCATAAACTTGATAAGGACCCAAAATAGAGGTCGAAACGTCGTTATAAAATTTTTAATATATTGCCAGTCAGGCCGATCATTAAACACTGATTTTATTTTATTTTACTTAGGTATTTATCACGATTGAAAGAATACTTTGTATAATTTTCCTTTATGTTATTTTAGATCATGATACGAGAGGAACAAACACATTTTTCCAGCGAGTAGATGGGAACCTTTTGATCCAACGAAAAGTTACGACAAGTATAGTGTCGGATAAAAATAGGAAGAAAGATAAAATTTGATAAACTTAGATTCAACAAATTGTCCAATTTCGTTTAAAGGATTCAGATTCAAAGGACTGCGTGAACTCCCGAAACCGACAATTGTAGAAAAAGCATTAATCCACGATCCTCCCAATTATAATAGAATACAAACTCGAAGCCAGACAGCAAAAAATATACATGATCAGCAAGAAAGATCTCAGGATCAGGGAGATGAAATCGAAGAGATAGAAGGAAGAAACGATCCGCCAGACAAGGAAAGCGACTTTGAAGATAACGAAATAGACGATAAGGAAGACGAATCTAGCGAATCTGATGTCCCAGCTAATGAAAATAAAAATCTACGGATAAAACCTACCATTATTGATAATCAAATACTTAAAGGTAATATAGTAGAAACTCGTGATTTGCTATTTTTACGTAAAGACAATGTGGCATACTTTGTCGACACTAGTGGGAAACCATTAGATTCCGGATCACAAAAGCTATTCGAACGAAACGAGATCCCACGCTTAAGCCCGCTTACCTTAGGTAAAGCAAAGGCCGTAAAGTATAAAAAATACTACCATATAGCACTACCCATCAGTGAAGGACAACGGGAAGGCCCAACAATGACCTTAACGCAGATTACTGCAGTTATAAAAAACTTACAGGACGTCGCCGACAGACTAAATTTAGAAACACTTAGTATCGCAAAGACAGATATTGTCAATAACGTACCATGGAATAACATAAAATCCGTTTTACAATTAACTTTTACTAATTCAACAACCAAATTAATTATATGTAACGGATTAATTAAATATCCTCCTAGGGATCTCCGTTCTATTATAATCGGTGAAATGCACTGTTCGCCTACCGGAGGACATCGAGGCGTTACAAAGACATATCATAGAATTAAGGATAAATATTATTGGGAAAATTTAAAAGCCGACGTTCAACAATACATACAACAATGTTTACAATGTCAATTGAAAAAATTGGTGCGAGTAAAGACTAAACAGCCTATGATAATTATTGACACACCAGGATCTTCTTTCGATAAAGTAGCAATGGATATCGTAGGACCTCTGTCTAAAACCGAAAGAGGCAACGAATATATTTTAACTTTACAAGATCAATTAACTAAATATTGCATGGGAGTACCCCTACCAGATCAAACTTCCGAAACAATAGCAGAAGCCTTCGTGGACAGATTTATTTGTGTATTAGGGGCACCTAAAGCAATATTAACCGACCAAGGAAGAAATTTTATTAGCGATTTAATGAAAAAGATTGCTAGAATATTCAGAATTCGCAAACTTCGCACAACTGCTTTTCACCTAGGGTTCTAAAAAAGCAGGAAAAATATATTTCGTGAAAAAAAAACCACGGAAAAAAACTGCTTTTTTCCGAGAAAAAAAAACGGAAAAATATAATTTTTAGCCGTTGCGTTTAAATTGGTGGCGCGAGCCGCGCGAGGCAGCACGAAGCGCTGGAATGCACAAGTGCCGCTTCTAGCGGTGAAACACACACAAATGGGTCTGTTTTTTTCAGCTGCACTGCTATAGAACTAGTGCAGCTGAAAAGAACAGAGACCCAATGTGAAGCTCGCGCATTGCAAGAAACAAACAACAATACGCCGGGAAGGCACCGCAAGGTTACTAAACGTTGAGAAGCCGGAAGTTATTCACAAGAATTACGTAAGTTTCATCCTTTAATTATGACGTATTGAAAAATTGTGTTGTAGAGAAACTTATATTCTGTTTGTTTACGGTTGTATGCCCGTTATAAAGTTGTAACAGTTCACATACATGACAAATTGCTAGGTTAGGGGACTAATGACAATTCTATTTTTCAGAATTTAATTATGGGCCCGAAGAAAGACAAGGTGTGGCTAGAGTTTAAAATCATCGAAGGACAATGTGATGGCACAGGGAAGAAAAAGAAGACTGTATTATGCAAATACTGCAATGTATCTTATTCATTTCCGAATGCGACGAGGATGAATGGACATTTGGCATACCAGTGCTCAATCTGTCCGGAAGATATTAAACAGAGAGCTATCGATTCACTAAAAAAGACATCAAAAAATAAGAAAAGGAAACATAGTGAGAGTGACAGAAGTGACATTATTATTATTGATGACCCTCAAGCAGAAAGTGACAAGCACTCTGGTTCTGGTGCTTCATCCTCATCTAATGGGAACCAAGTAGTATCTCATAAACACTCAGTGATGTCAAGCCAAAGTTCTATAATCTCATTTGTAGAAAAGACTCCTTTAGAAAAGAAAAAGAAAATTGACGAGCTCTTGGCACGGGCCATGTATGTAACTTCAGCACCTCTCAGTATGTTTAAAGTATGTACTTTAAAGTATGTACAATAAAGGCATTTAAACAGATTTTGTATTCCATTCACTATATTCCCATAAAAAATTGTCAAAATTTCCGGGCGCTAGAGTGGCATTACCCCTTAATGCGTTTTGTTGGAGAAACTGAGATTTTATATGGTAAAAGCGTTATGACTTTCAATATTCACTCATTATTACATACGGTTCAAAGTGTTCGTATGAGTGGTCCACTATGGGCTAGCTCATCATTTCCGTATGAAAATGGTATTTTCCATTTAAAACAAAATATCCATGGTCCTAATGGATTACTTTTTCAAATTGCTATGAAAACTTTGCAAAGAAGTACATAGGGTTCTAAAGAGCGCGAAAAAAACATGAAAAGTTTAGAAAAAAAACATTTTTTTCCGACTTTTTTTCTTGCCAATTTTTCCGATCTGAAAAATATAGAAAATTTTTTTCTGTAGATTTTTAGTTTAATGTATTTTGGCTTATCAAGATTTCATTTTTGCATTTGAGATCAGCAGACTAGACTATTGTAGAGTCTATCATTATCCTGAGAATGATTAATTAAAGGTGAAAATAGATGGTTATAACATGTGTAAAACAACAGAACAGACTTAGAAGTTGACTTCAACTATTTATTTTTTATAGTAAAAATAATAAAATATTGATAAAATAAACAAACGAAACAATACTTGTCACAAACTTTGAAAATACGTATGCATTACATACAAATGGTTAACAAAATAAAAATAATATTGTTGTGACTTAGACATCAATAGCATCATATCATATGAAATATTGATGAAATAAACAAAAGAAACAATACTTGTCACAAACTTTGAAAATACGTATGCATTACATACAAATGGTTAACAAAATAAAAATAATACTCTTGTGACTTAGACATCAATAGTATCATATGATATGTAACTTTGGCAATACTGAGTACTGGCCCACTTAACCATGTTATAAACGTTATGCAATTAGCGACGTTTGGTTTTTACTATCATAATCAGTGGGAATATTTATGGGAATCTTACCCACTGAGTTATCAGTCATCAGATGTATACTCTGAGTCTGAATCTGACCAATCTGACCAATCGCTCTCTGATAGTGGAAGCTCCAAATTCAAATTCCTATGCTCTTCGTCCAAAGAAACATCACTAACACTTTCCACATTTGGATTTAAGTTCTTAACTTTTTTAGGCAACAATGCATTTGTAGTGTACTGAACATTTTGTTTAATAGCTTTCAGCTTTTCTATCCTCTCATTCTTAAGTCTATTCCTTTTTTTGGTATGGATAGAGCCTTGAATGGACCAGTCTCTTTCACAGCCAGCTGACGTGGGAGGGATAGAAAGTAAACGAGAAGCCAGGGGCTCCAATGGTTGGCTTGCACATAAACCACCCCACCACACAGTAGGCTGAAGTGAATTCGCTGATTCCCATAAATATTCCCTCTGATAAAACCCTGTACCAGTTCTATAAGCAGCAAGGTCTGCCATCAAGGAAGCTTTATCGAGACCAAGATGTATACATTGTTTACTTATAAAATCCATTGCTGAATGAATTTCGAAACTGTCCAATTTTTTTCCCTTAAAACGAGGGTCAAGTAAATTTGCTGCAAAATGGACGTCTAAATTACAGTGATACAATCTTTATGTAATTGCTTTTTGTACAGCTTCTTGTTCATTATGATCAAGTGTAGTAGATGGCAATAAATCTTGCATACTCTTACGCACATTGGAAGTTACTTCTGGGACAAGTGACAATATAGCTGTATCGCCCTCAACTTTTTTGATTGCAGTATGCAAAGGAGCTAAAAAGTCATGTACAATCTTGACCGTGTCCCAAAACTCTTCATCATCTAAAACATTAGATCGGACATCTCTAGGAATACAGTCTTTCAATTGTTCACATATCACAGTTTGTTGGAACGCAGACTTATTAACTAGTAGTGATTCTAAACATATCACAATATAACACCAACGAGTCGTGGGTGGAAGTTTCAAATTCACAGTTATGCCTTGATCAGTTTGTTTGGTCTGAAAAGTAGCTAACACAACTGTTTTTTTCTTTACAGTCTTAATCACACTTTTTACTTGTTTGTAAAATGATGACAGAGATGGTTGCTTCATGATGTCATTTAACAGCAAATTAAGAGAATGAGCACTACAAGCAACTGCGCATATATGAGGAAATTTCTCTAAAACTAAACACCAAGCTGCTTTCAGTACTGCAACATTGTCTGTTATCAAGATGAAAAATTTTTTGGGGTTAATATCATAGTTAGTCTCACAGTCTTCAATAATTTGGATTAGTTCTCTACTAATAAAAGCAGAATTTTCCCGTTTCTGGCCAGGATTAACATTTTTTATAAAAACTATAGCAGGAGTTGATATTAAGAAATTTACAATACCCTCAACCCTAACGTTAGACCACCCATCAGTCATCAAACCAAGGCACACTGCTGACTTCAGTTTATTTGAAGCACTTGTCATAACCCTGCTGTATTCTGCATTAAGTAAAGGCGTTCCAAACTCGGCGTTCCAAATAAGGATAAGGAAGAGAATAGCTAGATCTAAGTTCATGAAAAGCTGCTTGCCAGTAGGGATTGCTAAACATACTGAGAGGTGCTGAAGTTACATACATGGCCCGTGCCAAGAGCTCGTCAATTTTCTTTTTCTTTTCTAAAGCAGTCTTTTCTACAAATGAGATTATAGAACTTTGGCTTGACATCACTGAGTGTTTATGAGATACTACTTGGTTCCCATTAGATGAGGATGAAGCACCAGAACCAGAGTGCTTGTCACTTTCTGCTTGAGGGTCATCAATAATAATAATGTCACTTCTGTCACTCTCACTATGTTTCCTTTTCTTATTTTTTGATGCCTTTTTTAGTGAATCGATAGCTCTCTGTTTAATATCTTCCGGACAGATTGAGTACTGGTATGCCAAATGTCCATTCATCCTCGTCGCATTCGGAAATGAATAAGATACATTGCAGTATTTGCATAATACAGTCTTCTTTTTCTTCCCTGTGTCATCACATTGTCCTTCGATGATTTTAAACTCTAGCCACACCTTGTCTTTCTTCGGGCCCATAATTAAATTCTGAAAAATAGAATTGTCATTAGTCCCCTAACCTAGCAATTTGTCATGTATGTGGACTGTTACAACTTTATAACGGGCATACAACCGTAAACAAACAGAATATAAGTTTCTCTACAACACAATTTTTCAATACGTCATAATTAAAGGATGAAACTTACGTAATTCTTGTGAAAACCTCAATAACTTCCGGCTTCTCAACGTTTAGCCGCCTTGCAGTGCCTTCCCGGCGTATTGTTGTTTGTTTCTTGCAATGCGCGAGCTTCACATTGGGTCTCTGTTCTTTTCAGCTGCACTAGTTCTATAGCAGTGCAGCTGAAAAAAACAGACCCATTTGTGTGTGTTTCACCGCTAGAAGCGGCACTTGTGCATTCCAGCGCTTCGTGCTGCCTCGCGCGGCTCGCGCCACCAATTCAAACGCAACGGCTAAAAATTATATTTTTCCGTTTTTTTTTTTTTTTTCGGAAAAAAAAACAGTTTTTTTCCGTGGTTTTTTTCATGAAATATATTTTTCCTGCTTTTTTAGAACCCTAATAACGAGGTTAATTCGCATCGGTAATTCCGTTATTCATGTTTTTTAACGAAAGATAGCTCAGCTTCTATACCGCAAGAAAAGTGAGAAAATAAACGAATGTGACAATTGATCTTTCTTTTCGAAATAACTAAACAACTAGAGTGATTCAACGTATGATAATACTTTTGGCGAATGTAACGCAATACTTCTCGATAATGTAAAAGTTTTTACTAACAGTAGACCAGTAATGTAAAGATTTCTTTCTACTCAACTCAGAAAGATAAACTAAGTAAGTGAATAGCTATTCTCGGTTGCAACCGTATAAGAAAAGGATTGAAAAAGGGTATACTGAGCTCAGATTTCCAAATGTGAAGCCAAACTGCTTCGTTCTCCTGCAATGGAAAGCCAGGCGGCTTCTTTCTACTGCAATGTGAAACTAAGCGGCTTCTCTCTTTGCAATGTGAAGTCAGGCGACTTCTTTCTCCTGCAATGTAATGGCCGCTCTCTCCTTCCGTGTGACAGCCCGTCGTAGCAATGGCGTGGTTTCCCTTCGTGCGGCAACAAGAAGCAGCAATGGCGTGGTCGTGCGTTGGGCCGGTATAGTCCCGTGGCGGGTGATCCTTCCAATGTCTCGCAGACGTAATCAAGCCGTCAGGTAGCAGATAGATCGTCTCAATCGGTTTATGATATGACGCAACACACAGTCTGAATAATCACTACCCGTTGCGAATCGTTCTTCTAGAAAAATCTACCGGATCGTCTCCCACGAGAACGATGTTACTTCGCACGACTCCCGGAAACGAATGAATGCTCGGTGAGCGGCGAGCTTATGCACGTACGCCTCGCGCATGCGTCGTATCACGCATCGCGCGCGTGTTCAGAGTCCGGGGCGCAACTCGGTCTGCGCGGAACGCGCGGATTAATACACAGACGACGCTGAGCGCGCGGATTGATATACAACGATACAAGTGCCGCCATCGGTCGTAACTTTACTGAAAGACAAATATACAACTACAACCACCACAGATGGCAGCGAATACACATTCTCTCCTTGTTATCTCGATTCCCTTTCAAACACTATTCAATATGGTGATACCATTGTTCATTAATTTTTCTATCTGTTTAATGAAAATCTGTAGATATAGATTCATAAAATCTGCTTTGGGTTCACATTTAGACATCCACAAACCTGCTAAAATTAATGTTTAAAATCTGTATTTAGGCGGTATCTCATTTAATATTAATACCACAGGCCAAATACTGTTTTTACTACTTTTGAATACAGGAAAACCATCTGTATTGAAGTTAAAAGTTAAAACTCAACATTTTTTATTATGTGCAATATCCTTATACAAATGACTATCGTATATATCCGAAATATTATTTGTTTCTTGTAATCTGGTGTTTACGTTTTCCAAATTATTCATTATAATTTCTCGCATATTTTTATCTTCTAACAAGGCGCGAATTTGATATTCAACATTAATAGATAAAAAATAATTTGAAGAATTCGTAGAAATTTGATATCTTTCCTCACACTGACCGCACGTAGCACTTATATTTTTACCAATATGATCTTTAGAGAGTGGATTTAACAGTAAACAGTAACATTGTGTACAGTAAAATACATACAATATTTTATCCGCAGGCGGGTTATACTTCTTTGACATCGTATACTTAGTAATATTAATATGCCTAAATTTTGGACCAGCCTAAATTTTTATCAAATTTAGTACAGCATGTCTAGATTCATCGGAATGATGATAACGTAAACATAAAGCTTGGATCATTGTAATAACTTGAGAAATCGACAAACCGGCAGCTTCGAACATGATAGTATCATCATTTGTGTTATAATTTATGTCTAGACTTTCTAATAAATCAAAATTATCTTCGGAAACAAAGCCATCATTGTCGATTTCATCGTTATAGTTCACATCTCTATCAGATTCTTTGCAATAGTTATCATCGTGAACAATATCATTTAAACGAGTGTGGAATGGGCCAAGTACGAGCTGAGCGCTGTTGACGGTGCACAGAGGTTAATTTCTTTATTTATGAAATGTTTTTTAAACACAACGTACGTTTCGGTCCGAGATTTGGACCATTTTCAGCGAAACTACAAGAAAATATATGTGGCTACATCGATACAAAACGTCACGCTCGACGGCGAGGAAAGTCATCCACTCCATCGACCGTCGGAGACTGATGTCGTTGCACGCGCCAACATGTTCTTGTTTTTCTCGCTCGGCGGACTCGATTTCTTTCTGCCACGCACCAATGCAACCCTCTATTTGTTGGTACTATAGAGTGGATGACTTTCCTCGCCGTCGAGCGTGACGTTTTGTATCGATGTAGCCACATATATTTTCTTGTAGTTTCGCTGAAGATGGTCCAAATCTCGGACCGAAACGTACGTTGTGTTTAAAAAACATTTCATAAATAAAGGAATTAACCTCTGTGCACCGTCAACAGCGCTCGGCTCGTACTTGGCCCGTTCCACACTCGTTTGATGTTATCAGAGCCTTTACACGAATTTAATATCATTTAAATTGCTGATATCTTCAGTTTCATTGGACGAAACATCAATTGCTGTTGTGTTTAACTCACTCTGAATTAAATCCGCCAATGTACCAGCTGTTTGCTCATTTCGCATCGAATGTTTCAGTCTTGTATTTCCTGAAAATTATATTGTTATTGTAAATGTAACTATATGAAATGGGTTAAGAGGATGCTGGAGTCGTCCGTAATACTGACCAAACGTACTACTTACCCACATTTGTTTGCTCATTTTCTTTAATTTTGGAGGATTTTTTATTCTGTACAAGGAAAGCAAAAAAAAATAGAAAAGTGCGATATGCATTTGGTCGGTATTACAGACGACTCCAGCATCGCCTTCCGTCTCCGTCCAGATATTTCCTACGTCCATGTAAAAAGTAAATGTTTATATGCAAAATATATTAACCTTCTTGAACATGTTTCATCCATCGTTGATATGTTTGACGGTTCACTTTCGCTGCTGAGAACCCTGGCTCCAAAAAAGCTTTGTAGCTCTTTCTCTTATTTGAGTTTGACGTACTATTCATTGCGTAATGATCCGATATCTTTACAACAATTCTAATATCATAGAGAAATAATAATTAGCTAAGGTTATAAAATTATTACGTATCAAACGGTTCACCGTAGTTTTGGAAAATTAAGATCATCTGTATATTACCTGATGGAATAATTTGTTGATTATTCCCACTAAATACACGGTATCTTTAACCGTCACAATATTATCGTCGACCGTTAGGTCAAGACACTCGACTCGACACTCTCGACAATCATAGTCACGCTCTACTATGTGCTCACAATTCTAATATCATAGAACATACAGAAATAATAATTAGGCTAAGGTTATAAAATTATTATGTATCAAACAATGTTCACCGTACAGTTTTGGAAAATTAAGATCACCTGTATATTACTTGATGGAATGATTTATTCTCGCTAGATACACATGGTATCTTTAACCGTTAAGCTACGAATACACGACGATACTTTTGTGTCTAGATCAGACTTGATCGAGTAAGTGTCGATATATAACAAAGCATCAAGCTGTACACACACGTCGACACTTATAGCGAATTCGGGCGCTTGCACTGGTGCACATTGAGTGCGCACTAAGGCTTGTTTATAATCTATTCTTATATTTAAAGTCGGTTAAATACACGATATTTAAAACTTTTTAGCCAATAAAACAATCTGTAATATCTATATGGACTACGTTTACACGGCCCGATTTACGCCGAAGTTATAATATCGATGTTATAACTACTGATGTTAAATGCCGTCTAAATACGCTTTTACGACGAAGTTACTACATCGATGTAATAACTTCGTCGTAAAAGAGCGTTTACACGGTATTTAACATCAGTAGTTATAATTTCGATGTTATAACTTCGGCGTAAATTGAGCCGTGTAAACGTAGTCATTGATGCTGTACAAATCATTTTATAAGGAGTATTTAAGATGATCTGTAAATATAACAATTGATTAAGAACGAGCCTTAGTGCGTACTCAGTGTGCACTGGTGCAAGCGCCCGAATTCGCTATTAGTGGATACACTCGATCGAGACACAAAATTGTCGTCGTGTATTCGTAGCTTTTACAATTATCGTCGACCGTAAGGTCATAAGACACTCGACTTGGACGCTCTCGACACTCTCGACAGTTCCGATGGTCCCGATCACGCTGCCGTGTCGTGATTCTGTGCCGCGACGCATTTGTTTTTTTTTGGCGGGTACGTTCTACTATGCGCTCGCATTTTGCAATGCTCGTGAGCATCATTTATCTTTGTTTTACATTTGGTGAACATTTTACAATAAGATATTTTATTGGTTTTACAATAAAGATGAAATGAATCCGTAACGTTAATGCATATCCGTAACTTTTGTATTGCGGCGCTCGGTTTGTTGCCGATCCCAAGCACCTCTACGGTTGCGCGTGCCACGGCAACTTCATCTGTGATTGGCCGCAGGGCGGAGGAATACATGTATCGTGGTACGTGATTGGTTAGTTGGACTGTGAAGCGTCGCTATACGTGGCGAGAGTGTCGTTGTAGCGCCAAGGGCGTTCATTGTTTCACGAAGAGGCAATCCGCTCGTTTCACCGTGCCGTTCCAAGTGTTTCGAGCACCAAGTGGAATATTTTTCGTAAAGCGAAAAGGAATAAGGAAGTGAAGATGGGTTTATTTGCGAGAATAAACAGGATATTTTGGTGGTAAGTAAATTAACCTTTTTCTGTAATCTTCCAGATAGCAAGACGTGTTTTTTCATGCTGAGTCCCGACAATGGCCGGGGATTCAAGCATTACGTCGGCGTAGATTCTATGTTTGGGTACCAGGGACCGTATTCTCGAGCCTGCCCTAGATCGTGGTCCGATTCACGCTCACAACACACTATCAGCGCGCTAAAATCTATAGTTCACGTTTTATGTATACTATAGATTTGAGCACTGTGAGCGTGAATCGAACCGCGGCCCTAATAATTTTCGTATGCGACTTCCTATTTTAAAAGCATTGAATTTCGCATGCGAGTTTGAAAACTATTTGAGAATATAGGGCCTCTGGGCTACTACATATGCACATGTGCTACATGATAATTTGTCAAGTTTGTAGTTTTAGTAATATGATAATTATTCCAGTGTGGCGGTCAGCTGTCCGCCACGTGCGCGCGACGGTACGCATGTAACACGGACCGTAGGACGGGAGGCGCGCGGCGCGGGCGGCAGCATGGGCTCGCGCGGCGAGATAGTTCGGCGCGCGCCCACTACGCGGCGCATCTCCGGTACCGTAGCTCGTAAGAAAGATTCGACATCGACCCCTATATCTAGGGCAGTTCAGCGGGGCTTCTCCAGCGATCTTCGAGAACGCCAGTCAGGGCGTGCTCACTACCAGGGCCCCTAACATAACTCTCTTTTGATACGGAGCGTGCTCTCTCTCCAGGGCCTTCGTAGATACGGAATGTGCTCTCGCTCTAGGGCCTTCGTTTATACCTGCTTTGCAGGGCATTAACTTTCTTCGGTAAGAGTCGACAGACACCCTGCCGCGGAAAGGTTTCCGGGGTCATTGCGACCCAGCCCATTGGGCAACACCGAATCCGGTGGAGACCAAGGAGCTGCCTTCTCCAAGTCCGACTCCGGCTCCAACTCCTGTTCCTGAGGCTAAGACGAAGGATCCGATCCAAATCTCCAAGAAGGAGACTTTCCTACCTTAGAAGCTTATCCCAGTTACTATTCCGGTTCCTGAGACCAAGACGAAGTGGAAGCTTACCCCGGTTACCATCCCAGTTCCTGAGTCCGACATCAAGGGTCAATCCCCGATCTCCAGGGTGGAGACTTTCCTGCCGTGGAAGCTACACCTTATCGATCTACCGATCCTAGTTCCACGCATCCGGCATCTACCTATTCCGAACGATCCTGGGAATTCTGTGGCAACACAGACGGAGTCTTTAAGACTCCTCCACGACCTCGACTTCCTCGAGCCCGATTAAGTCCCGTACCTTCAACTCCAAGAAGCAAGCCAGGGACTCCCGGACGCAATTTATTCCCAAAGAAGAATCTCTCCCGAAAGAAGAGGTCCCTAATCAAAGAACTATTTGGAGACATATAATGAGAGTATTACACTACACCGTTATAACCTACTCAACCACACACGACCAACTACACATACACATTAAAGAAATATTTTACTTGTATATAGAGCATGAATAAACCTAGCGAGATTATACTTAACTAAAAGAATCATTATTGTGGGAACCGACGCACCTTCACCTGATATCCTACCCCACACCAGGATAGCGTAATCAGACGTCACAATGTTTGCCTTCGTAAATTTGAAGATGGCCACAAAATACTTGGCAGTAAAAGACCACAAATCCCCGTCTTCGATAAATGCCAGTCAGCTTCGGAAAGTGAATTAGAATCGAGTATAAATTATGTACGATTTGTAATATACGTCTTATGAGTAATGTTTGAACATTTCACACATATTTGAATTTTTCCAGAAAGTGAATATTACCGATAAAATTGAAAAGAGACTGACACGTATCAATTCAGATTGTACAAGTGTAAGTGAAAATATTATTTTATAACAAAAGAATTAGAATAATGCAATAATTAAAATGATCCAATTCTTAAATTTACATTTATATGTATATGTAAAATTCCTGTAAAATTCGTAATTTATTGCATATCTCCGTAGGGTTCGCAAACTACTACCAATCCTATCCTTCTCCTCTCACTTTAACCCTTTGGACCAACGGCTTAACGTCTCTTTCCGAAAGACGGAGCCCAGTTTTCTCCGCACAAGAGCCTATCTTGCACGGAGGGGCGCAGCTATCGGAAAAACATTCCATACTTACATGGCTCTAGTGGACTCGAACCTGGTTCCTCAGATTACGAGTCTGGCGCTCTACCACTAGACCACACTGCCGCCCATTTATATGTATATGATTAACAACTTTTATATAGAACAAACTCCCAGAAAATATTAGTGTAATCACAAAAAAGGATACAAAAGAAATAAAAAAAAAGACTGTAACAAAAAGCAAGACAATTTCAAAGGTAATATACATAAAATAATCTTTGATCTTAGGCAATAAGATCAGAATTACAAGATTTGAGAGAAGAATGGAAAAAGAAACAAGAGGAGTGGGAGAAGGAAAAAAGGACAATGGAAAACAGATTGAAGGAAATGGAGATCAAAGAAGAACAAATAGAGAAGAAAATGACAAGAATGATACAACTGGAAGAGAGGGAGGAGGCAAGAGAGAGAAGAGAAAGAAGGAACAATATTATTATGAAAGGAGAGGACTTACCGAGAGAAGGCTCACCCAAGGAAGAGATAGAACAAATAATGAGACGCGAACTGCAGGTAGAGGTGGAAGTGGAGGACGCGAACTGGATAAGAAAGGAGCAGCGAGGAAGAATGCTAATAGCGAAATTAAAAAACTGGCAACAGAAAAAAGATGTACTAGCAAAAAAAAGTAAGCTGAAAGGAAAGAATCTGTACATTGACAACGACCTAACAAAGAAGGAAAGAGACGTGCAAAGAGAGATAGTAGAAATCGCGAAAAAGAAGAGAGAGCAAGGAGAGCAAGTGAAGATAGGCTACAAGAAACTAACGGTAAACGAAAGGACTTTTATATGGAAGGAAGAGGAAGGACTGAGAGAGTGTTTTCAGAACAGACAAAACCCTGCAAACCCATAAAACAATAACAGCCCAAAGTAATATAAATGAAGGTAAAGACGGCAAGGAAAAACAAATAGAGATTAAGGCAATGACTTTCCGAAAAGACCAGGCAATGGATCAACAAACGAGAACGGGGGCGACGGAGACAAATTTCGGGAGTAGGACAGACGAGAAGGACACAAACGAGGGAGAGAAGAGAGGAAAAACCTCTGTGGCAGGTTTCTGGAACGTCGCGGGACTGTTTAACAAGGACAGGCAATTTTGGAAACACATAGAGAATTACGATGCCATAGGGCTAACGGAAACATGGGTCGACGAAAGACAATGGGAGAAATTGAAAGACAAATTACCGGACAAATTCATATGGAAAAGTACTGCAGCCAAACGAGAAAGAACCAAGGGAAGAGCAAAGGGTGGAATAATAACAGGGATAAGAAGAGGTGTCAAGGAAGAAGAAACAACGAACGAGCGGGAAGACATTCAAGAAAGAAGGGTTATTTTAAACAACACAGAGTGGAGAATTCTAACAGTATACAGCAGAGACATAAAAGAAACAGTAAAAGACTTACGGCAGATAATTCACAGTCCAGAAAACAGAAGAGTATTGATTGGCGGAGATTTCAACGCAAGAATAGGAGACGAGGGCACAATAAATTGGGAAAACAGTAACAGGGAAATCAGAAGGAAATCAAGGGACAAGATAAAAAATGCAGAAGGAAGAACAATGTTGGAATTGATAGAAGAAGAAGGATGGAGTATACTAAACGGAAATATGGAAGGAGACGAAGCAGGAGAATGGACGTATATAGGTGCGTGTGGCAACTCGGTAATAGATTATGGGATAGTTAATGCAGAAGCTAGAGAAAACATAGTGGATTTTGTGGTGGAGGATAGAATTGAATCAGACCACCTGCCGATCAGAATAGACATTTATTCCACAGAATATGGTGCGAATCCAGACGTCGAACAAGAAGAGACAAGCGTAGAAAGAAGAATATGGACAGAAACTTCGCAGAAAAAACAGAAGAAATATCCTTCACGGCACAGGGAATAGACGAGATGGTAGAAGAGCTGATAGGAGAATTAATCAAAGCAGTAAGTAAGAAAACAATCAAGGTGAGGAAATGGAGGATAGGAACTAACAAATGGTGGGATAAGGAGTGCACGGAGCTCAAAAGAGTAGCAAGAAGGGCATTAAAGCAATGGAGGAAGGGAGAAGACAGCAAAGATAACTACGAGAAAAAGAAGAAAGAGTACAAGGACAAATGCAAAGAGAAGAAAACAAGATGGCAAGAAAGAGAAGATCAAGAAATACAGCAAATCACCAATGAAAATCAAGCGTGGAAATACATTAATAGAGGCAGAAAGAAAAGAACAGAAATCACAAAGAAGATCGAGTCGGACAAATGGAAGGCCTACTTTATGCAGCTTTTAGAAGGAACAGAATCACCAGGATATAGCAACGGTGGGGTAAATGAGACCACAGAACCAGAAGAGAATGAAGACGAGATAACTGGAGCGGAAATACGAAGACAGATAGCTAAACTAAAGAACAAGAAAGCCCCAGGAGAAGATGGACTGGAAAATGAAGTATGGATAAATGGAAGCAGGAAGGTAATACAAAGGTTAAAAGAAATTATAAACAAGGTATGGAAAGGAGAGGGGCTTCCGGAAAGATGGAAAGAAGGAGTGATCGCCCCTATCTTCAAAAAAGGAGATAAGGAAAATTTAAAAAATTATAGAGGAATAACGCTGCTCAACTCGGCGTACAAGATATACGCAATGGTACTCGAAGAAAGACTGAAGGCCGAAATAGAAGACAAACACATCATCCCAGAAACGCAGGCAGGATTTAGACGAGGTAGTAGCACGATAGATAACATTTTTATTCTGAATTACATCACAAACAGAGAATTAGTCAACAAGGGAGGAAAAATCTACGCCTTCTTCGCGGATTTAAGCGCCGCATTTGACAAGGTGGACAGAGAAGAACTGAATAAGATAATGGAGAGAACAGGAATCAGCCAGAAGATCAGGAAAAGAATAGGTGAGATTTATCAGGAAACGAGAAACGTCGTCAGAGTAAACGGTCATACAACGAGCAGATTTTGGACAACCAAAGGAGTAAGGCAAGGATGCCCCCTGAGTCCAACGCTCTTCACACTCTATACGGCAGATCTGGAAGAAAGGATGAGGAAAGGTCAAGCAGGAGGGATAGTGATAGGAAGAGAAAAAATATGGACACTTGCCTACGCAGACGACATGGTGCTGTTAGCCAGGAGTCCAGAGGAGCTTAAGGAGATGATAAGTAGATTTCGAAAGTATTTAGAAAAGAAAAAATTGACACTTAACGCTGAAAAATCCAAAGTTATGATCTTCAAAAAAGGAAGGGGTAGGAAGAAGAAGGAAGAATGGAGATGGAACGAAGAAAGACTGGAAGAAGTCAAGGAATTTAAATATCTAGGGTTTTACTTCCAAAAAAACGGAGGACTGGAAACGCATATAAAAGAAACAGTCAAGAAGGCCGCGATTGCAATGGCACAAGTATGGAGTATTGGACAAAGGAAATTCAGAGAGAGTGTAGACAGGAGAATGAAAATGTTTAAGAGTCTAGTGGAAAGCATCCTTTTATATGCAGCGGAAATATGGGGATGGAGAGAAGAAAAAAAGGTAGAAAAGTTGCAAGAAAAATATATAAGATGGACTCTAGGACTGGATTTTAACACACCGGCATATCTGATATGAGAAGAAACGAAAATTGACAAAATCAGGATAGAAGCCGGAAAAAGAGCGATGAAGTACGAAGAGAAGACAAAAGAAAGGCAGACGAACAAAATAATCGCGGAATGCTGGAAAGAGATACAAAACAAACAGGAAGGGAAGAAAAAAAATGGGAAAAAAACAGGGACCAATATTATAGGAAAGTTAGCTCTAGCACAAGGGAAACAGGAAATGAAAGCTCTGAAAGAACGAACATGGAAGAACTAATAATGACGGGCCGGAAAGAACAAAGAACAGAGCAAGAGAAAAGGATAGAGGATGGAAGGTACTGCGCTAGGTACAAAGAGCTGAGAACAGATCACATCCCAAGGTATCTACAAAAAGAATACAAAGGAAGAGACCAGAGAATGACTGCAAGGTATAGATGCGGAAACGAGGAGGAAGGAAGCAAGTACTGGAGAAAAGAAGAAGAAAGAGTATGTAGAATATGTGGCGAGAAAATGGAAACGCTAGAGCATTTGATGTCTGACTGCGTGGAGCCTCTAAGGGATCACAGAAATATCTTAGACATCTTGAAAGACACAGGAGAAGGAGCAGATTGGATGAGGAAAGTGACCAAGCACAGGAAGGACCTAAGAAACGTACAAATACAAAACGAAACTGATAGCAAAGAAATGTAATATAAAATGTATTGTAAAAAATCGCATCTCAAAGACATGTAGCACCCCCTTTCAAGGCCGAAAGGCAATTGAAATAAACAAATTATTATTAATCTTTGATCTTTAAGGAGATTTATATTTTTGAGATATTAACAGATACATCATTCAAATTGTTATTTTCAAAATTTATTGTCGACTGCTAATAAATTTACATTACACAATTAATTTTATTAAACATTTTAATAGTAACAAGAAGTAATTCTAAAGCCTTGTATCTACGATGCTAGAAATCGCTCTGTTCTCGGACAAAGAAAGAATTTACAAATCACATTTTAACAATTTGGTCAATTGACCAATGCAATTGGTCAATTCTTTTTTCGCCCGAGATCTCGGAGCAATTTCTAGCATCGTGGACACAAGACTTAAAACTAAAACACTAAACAATTTTTCTCACAACCATTACACTTGTGTTATGTAACTTCGTTTAGTATCCTATTATTAGTAAAAATAACAGTTTTTAATCGGTACTATTGGCAGATCGTCCCGATACATACCGATAACATTTTAAAAACTCACAATCAGTATAGTTGCCTCTTAAGGAGATTCTACCGCTTCATACTAATTATTGAGTGATATTATTTATTTTCTTTAAAAAAGAAACTTGAGAAATGTTTATAGATTATTACGATAATTACCGAAATTAATATTAAAATATAATTGGAGTCATAAGTAAATGATTGGATACTTACGTGTGAGAATAATAATGACTTTCAAAACGTATTTTGACTTTGGCAATTTCTGTTTTATTGACTTAAAATATTCCGATGCAAGGAAAGTGCATTTTTTATATGATCTTATGTGAATAATCGTATTGTTAATATCAAATTTCTTATTTAAAATATTCGAAATATCTGCAAATTTTGCAGGTACAAAAATACGACTTTCAACTGCAATATATCGATTTGAAGGTTTATCTGTTAATTCGTTGTAGCGATTGAATCTTTTTCAGTTGTTGCAAGTCATTAATAGATCACTCTATTAGACAATCTTAAAATGACAACTGCTGTCAAATTTTAAAAAAATGTGATATTGAGCCGTAATTATTGTTTATGTTTGGAGCATACATTTTGAAGCTCATCTCTATCCCGTTAAATGGTTTTTGAAAGTAGATGTGTGCATCAGTGTTGACAGGCACTCCGACATCCAAGAAGTCTTAAAAAACACGATCATCTTGTAAGTTTAATAAAGTAACTCAATGAAACGTTAAAATATGGAACGTATACGATGAACAGATATTGCAAACCGAAATCTGCATAGCGAAACATGTCAAAATGAATGTTTTTTAACATATTCCGTTATAAGGATTTTGAGAAGTGTTTTTGAAAATAGTTTTATAGAGCAAAATGTATTCCTTAAATATAGACAATAATTATAGTTGAATGTACATTTTTTCGACGGCAATCACCATATGATCATTTCTGATGGACTAACCATTAATAACAAACAAATATTTTTATAATAATTATAATAATTTTGGATTTATTTACAGACAAATAATAGTCATAACATCTTGCCACCGATGGATCAAAATATCGAGGAAAAAAATGAGACTAAGAAGGTATATAAATATACTAGTCAATATATTACGTTATGTTAATATATTGTACATATATTTCTATTTTTAACACTTTTAAATTCCTTTCTGATCCAAAATAACTTCTATATTAAATGTTATATGTTTATTCCACAGAAAGTTCCTGCTGCAACAAAAGCCACTGGAAAAATGGAAAAATGGAAAAAAAGAACATTACCGTAAGTTACCCACACTTTTCTAGCTTACACTATTTTTTTTCAGATCATTTAAAACAATATACAGTGTTGCGAGAAGAACCGATTGTTCTGTCATCTCACACTACACACACACACACACACACACACACACACACACACACACACACACACATATGGAGGGGTTAAAGCCATAGTGGGGTAAGTCAATGGACTTACACCACTACGGCTTTAATATATATGTGGAGGAGTTAAAGCCATAGTGGTGTAAGTCAATTTTTTTGACCACTTTTTTTCTTCTTTTTTCAACATATCTGGATGTGTAGACTGCATCTATGAACTTAACTCGATAGGTTAAAAAAAGTGACTGTATATATATATATATCTATACTAATATATAAAATCCTTACGGGTGGTGTATGTTTGAACGTTAATAACTTAAAAACTATTGGACCAAATTTTTACCACAAGTATATGAAATAGTATATGAAATATGAAATAGTATATGAAATAGTATATGAAATAATAGAAGTAGGAAATTTAAAAGGCGACACTATGGTGCGAGAAAAACGCCTGATATTGACCAGAGTGACGGGACACAAGATCCACACTCTCGGAAGAATCAAAGCAACCGTAGGCATCGGACGCCAGAAAATACGCCATACTATGTACGTGGTAGAAGACGATTTCCTGATCGATTATGAGGGGATACTGGGGAATGATTTCCTCACAAAGCGCAAGGCCGTTATCTCACACGCCACAAAGCAGGTACACATCGGAAGAGTTACATTCAAACTCCGACCATATAATAAGATAAATCTACCACCCCGCAGCAGAATAGGTATCGTAAAAGGTAAAGAACCGACACCAAGAGCATTCATCGGACACTGTTTGGTGGAGCCAACAGATTTTGAATGCCCGATAAGCAAATTAAACGGCGTGAAAATATTAGTAGAAGCACCCACACCGCGCGTAACTCTAAAAGAGAAGCCGGTAAGTGACGCACCAGACGTACTCACGTTACACGTGACCGAAAAACGCGAACCTATCTCAGCGCGACGCAAAAGATTACGCGAGCGACTACAAACCGAGCAAGTGAGCGCGGCGACGGACGCATCAGATTTCGCCACCGGAGCCGTACGTTCTCAGGGGCCAGTAGGCCAAGTTCGGCCGAACATCTACGCCAGCAGAAAATTAAGCAAGGCAACACTACCATTCAACAGAAGAAGAGTAATAAAGACACGTTTAAAGTAGGTGACAAGGTACTAATACACGACGAGACAGTGCGACGCGGACAATCGAAAAAACTCGAATCCCAATGGATCGGACCGTACGTGATCCTCGAAAAGCATAGCGACGTGACCTATACTATCAAGATAAAACGACAGACGTTACGCGTCCATGCCAACCGTCTAAAAGCATTTATAAAGAAATAAAGGCTACTGCCACTCGAAACATTAGTATCGGAATTAAGAGAAGCGACAACCCACCTACCCCGAGGGGCACACTTCCCTTTTAAATTACAGGTAGATAATTGGAATACCATCGAAAAATTTGTAAAAATAAATGCATACTACGACATTCCCAACGTCTACACGATCCTAACTTCCCCGATTGTCACGTATCCTAACTGCAGAACACCCTCTCCGGGTGTACGATAATAAAAACATGTTTGTAATATCTAAAACCACTCATACCCTCCTAGCGATAGAAAAAAAAAAAACCGTAACTACTTTACGCTAAAAGAAAGCGACCTAGATAAATGTAGTAACCGCGTACGCACCATGCGAGGCTCAGATATAAGTAAAAATGCCAATGTAAAATACATTGGGCTCCGTGTCCATAGTTGTAATCATAATAGGAATAGGAATTACTATAACATGGATAATAAAAAAGAAAGCAAAAAAGAACACGCGACGCGACTTCCGCAAACAACTGGAAAAATAGAATAATGTAACTCCCATGGAAAAAGAAAACGACACAAGTATTAACGAAAAACCTCATGCCTCAGTTTTTCTTTTTTTACGGGGGGAGGGATGTTGTGAGGCGGAAGTCGCCGTGCCCTAATTGCGACACCTAGCTGTCAGCGCGACTCCCGAATATTGCCAAACTCACCTGAGCTGGCATTCCGGGTGTTGCAAGTGGCATCCAGGTCACTCGCCCGGAAGCAAAAGCGCTGACAGCTAAGTCAGCATCGCGGAAGCTAATACGCGAGAGATAAAAGCCCGCCCTTCCGAGAAGCGGCGGGCAGTCTAGAACGAGAGGCTAATCACGCGCGACCGAACGTAACGTATTTTATTGTGGACGCTCGCAAGTCAGGGCAGTGAATTAAGAAGATATTTGTATCATTCAAATAAAGGCTTTATTAAAACTTCGTTCAAACAAGAATCTGGCAAAGTGATTCTCCTTCCTCCCGGCGGATCCAAACGAACTCTGTGCCGACCCCTCGATCCAAGGAACGGCACAACACGTTTGTCTTTTGTACAAGGACGCTCGCTGGCTCTATCCTACGCGGGCTCTCCCGACTGGCCCACTCGCGTTTCTCTCTCGTAAGTTTCCCCCGTTTTCCATTGTTTAAAAATTTCATTCCTCTATTTGTATTATGTGTGAGATCATAATGAGGGAAGAACGAGATAACCAGAGCTAGTTGCCCGTAGAATTGAAACTAGGTTGTCAGCTGTGCGAGTGTCGCAACGAAGTACGATTACGTAGCACGCAAGTAGCGCGCAAGCGGAACAACGAGCTTAGACCATCGTTAAATTGAGCGAAAGTTTTCATTGAACTAATGTAAAACATTTTTATCGAGCGAGACACGATAAGCATCGGTTAAGTTAGGCTACGATTATTGAAGTTACTGAAGCGCTCGAAAGCGACTCTTCGCTGTACAAACCAGTCTAAATTAAATTTACGCGAAGTAGCAAATCCCTTCGAGCCTAGAGAGTCACTTTATAAAACTAGATGCGATTATTCTTCTCTTATAATAATCTCAATGCGAACCTAACTTCTGCGTAAAACGGCTCATGTTATCGCCGGAACGAAATTACGGGCATCGGTAATGCGGCGGTAAATTGTCAAATTATGCTTCTTCGTGGCATCGATAAACGGACTAAAACTAAATGGCCGTTTAATCCTTTGAGCCCTAATACCGTCCATAGCGCAGCGGCGCGAGAGATCTTGCTGCGACGTTATATAAAAGCTGAGTATACTAGAAATTGCTCATCTTAATTATTTAGCGTTTACGTTTGCGTTACGGGACAACGAGAATAATTCTGGGCTCGAAGGATTAAAGTGTCCTTATCGCAATTGGCCTAGCTTTGGTATGACATAAACGTGGATACTTAATACATCATGAGCTGAAATTAACACGATGGACTTCGTAAAGTAATGTCTGCGGGAATATAGTATTCTCCGGATGTATCGTAAGTTAATCATAATATTGTTTCTATAGTTTTAATCGCGCGTGTGTTCACGACAACGTTGCAAAACTGGGGAAAAATATATATATGTACGTCAACTATTTTCATCATAAAATTAAACGATTCATTACATCCACCGACTGTATAGCGAAACGGATAATAATTATATTGTTACGACATCATTTACTATTTTTACATTTGAAAAAACTTGAGGTACAAATATCTATATAACACGGTTGTGTGTAAGGAATAATACACTCAACAAAAAACGTTGCAGGTACTATTTATCTTGATAATTATGAAGGAAAGTGGCTTTATTAACACTTAAAGTTGACGACTACCTTTATTTCGTGGTGCTGCTAACTGCTTCATCTGATGATGTTACATGCCGTATCGGCTTTCTTACATTTCTTTTCGATCGTTTGTTTGCTCTGCAAAAGATTAGATATATCGTTATTTAACAGGTAAAGCGTTTTCTATGTCCATTATGTATTTTGTTACATACATTATATATTATACGTTCGGAACATATCCGTACATGAAAATACCAGCAGTCAGTTGGAAGCAAAAATTTGATTTGTCCTGTATCTGAAACATAAAGAAAGTGAACGAGTTAAACAACCGTTTGCTCACGTTCGAAGAGCATTGTGCTTTTCTGTGTTCTAGTGATACGAAGAATCGTATGCACATTATTATTGCAGTATCATATTATGGTACGTATAACATTAATGTGGAAACTTGTGTTATTTCGAGATGGTCATTGCGACCATGTACATAAAGGCTGCGAATATTCCGATATTCACTGCAAGTACTGAAAATCTATAGCATACGTGATGTAAACTATAGATTTTCAATACTCGCAGTGAATATCGGAATATTCGCAGCCTTTATGTACATAGTCGCAATGACCATCTTGAAATAACAAAAGTTTCCACATTAATGTTATACGTACCATAATATGATACTGCAATAATAATGTGGATACGATTCTTCGTTCGTATCGGGAGAACACTGAAAAGCATGGAACGCAGCCAAAAAAGATAAATGCTAATCTAACCTGTGTTTCAGATATATGATGAGTCGTTTTCCTACATGGTAATTATGAAGGAAAGTGGGTTTCTCATCAAATCTACCAGAAAAAAAGTATCGCTCTGCCCTGCGAAGCGAGATATTAACACTTAAAGTTGACGACTATCCTGATTTCGTGGTGCTGCTAACTGCTTCATCTAATGATGTTACATACCGTATCGGCTTTCTTATATTTCTTTTCAATCGTTTGTTTGCTCTGCAAAAGATTAGATATATCGTCATTTAACAGGTAAAGCGTTTTCTATGTCCATTATTTATTTTGTTATATACATTATATATTATACGTTCGGAACATATCCGTACATGAAAATACCAGCAGTCAGTTGGAAGCAAAAATTTGATTCGTCCTGTATCTGAAGCATAAAGGAAGTGAACAAGTTGAACAACCGTTTGCTCACGTTCGAAGAGCATTATGCTTTTCTGTGTGCCCGCGATACGAAGAATCGTATGCACATTAGTATTGCAGTATCATATTATGGTACGTATAACATTAATTGTGGAAACTTGTGTTATTTCGAGATGGTCATTGCGTTGTGATAAATGTTCATTTGTAATGTCGTCCGAATCAGAAGTATACTCTGTGCTGCAATTACTCTCTTCATCCATAATATGTCCCAGTTCAATAATATCATCCTCAATATTCGAATTTTTGTCATGTACATAAAGGCTGCGAATATTCCGATATTCACTGCGAGTACTGAAAATCTATATATTATAGTTTACATCACGTATGTTATAGATTTTCAGTACTTGCAGTGAATATCGGAACGCAGCCAAAAAAGATAAATGCTAATCTAACCTGTGTGTTTCAGATATATGACGAGTCGTTTTCCTACATGGTAATGCCAGAGCTGCGGTAAGCGAGGGTGTGCACGCCGTGTTATGCCTCTCCGTGCGACGTCGACGTCGGGCCGTCAATGTTGACGAGTGTCGAACTTCGTGAAACTCTCGGAGAAACGGTAATCCCGGCGAAGGAATAACAATCGCTCCACGTTGCTCCCACGTCCCTCTCACGTGTACTCCCACGTGTAATTATAAAGGAAAGTGGCTTTCTCACAAAATCGACCAAAAAAGTGTCGCTCTGCCCTGCACGAGATATTAGCAGGTTATAAAGTTGACGAGAGTTGACGTAGCGGTAGTGAGCACAGTCTTACATACAGGTCTCTCAACTCGTACGGTGGGGATGGTTCGCTGGTTCGCTTGATGAAGCCGAAAAGTATGAGGTCGCTGCAATCGAGGGATGTTCTGTGAAAGCGAGACAGACAATAGTAGCGCATAGCGCATACGCATTATATTGTAATCTAAAAATCCATAATACATTTACAATATATATATATGGGGCAAAATTTGTCAACCGGGACACCGGCCTGCCCATAATTGTTTTCATCGTAGAAAAACGACCTTGCGCCTAGAGGTAGCTATGGGTAAGAGCTATCGAAAGCCGTGTGCAACTTTGCAGAATTCAATATAGCGGAACCAAAATGGCGACCAAAATATCTGAAATCCATGAACGGCTTCAATGAAATTATTAGAAAACGAAGAAAATCCATCGCAGAAAAACCGTCTCGCGCCCAGAGATAGCTCTGGGTTAAGGCTATCAAAAGCATGTGCAACTTTGCGGGAATTCAAAATGGCGGTCCCAAGGTGGCGCTTCAAAGTGCCAAAAATCTCTTCGTTCTCATAGGAACCTTGGATCTTCAGCTCATTCATGATTAAAACAGCTCTAAAATGACCTGTGTTAGAGTTAATAGTAGGTTGACCACGAATCAGTAGCTGGGTGATCGAAATTTGGGATGGTAATCCAATATGGTGGCCAGAAACTTTATTTACGCACCGCAAACTACTGACAATTGACCGGATCTACTTGAAAATGGTTATGCGGGTGGTTCATGGACTGTATATGACAAATCCGATCCCAAAGAAGCAAAATCCAAAATGGCGATGATCAGAATCCAGGATGGTGATCCAATATGACGGCCGATCCACTCTGTATTGTAAATCACTGGAAATTCAGCAGATCCACTCAAAAATGATTGCGTGGATGATTTTGGGACTGCTCATCATAGATCTGACCTCAGTCAAGCCAAATCCAAAATGGCAGATCCAATATGGTGGCTGAACACTCCATTACGTAAATCCTTGAAAACCTGTCCTGTAGGAGTTTTTACGGCTTCTCATTGAGAATTCGGTCCCAAAGAAATCTTATCGCACTTTGCATACAAAAATAATTTCGTGCAGACCAAGATAAATTTTATAGAAACTACTGTCTATACCTTAAAATTCCACGTGTCGATCGTGAATGAAAAAGGGAAGGTCACTGAGAAAAAAAAATTGTTGATTCAATAGCATCTGTGTTATTGAAAAATATTTAATTGATTCAACTACAACGCTCTTAATACTATTCCCAGATAGCACAGCTGATCTTTATGAATTCATAAAGATCAGATTCAGATCTTTTTGAATTCATAAAGATCAGATTCAGATCTTTTTGAATTCATAAAGATCAGCTGTGCTATCTGGGTTATATAGGAAGTGTAATCCAAGAACTACATATTTGTTTCAAAAAACGCAATAATATTGAAAATATTTTTTGATCTAATGACACATTTCGTTGCTTGAAATGCATATGCAATTTCACCAATTAGATATTTAATAGCAAATAAATTCATTTGATTTTGAAATGCTATAATTGATACAAATAATTATACTTAAGGCTCCTGGATGGTCACCGCAGCCATATTGAATTCTTACTATCGAGGCAAGGAAAACACCCAATTTTGTCGTGCATGCCATTTTCAAATAAAAAGACATTTCAATAAAACATCACTATAGATCGTTTCAGAACACTTCCGAAATTGACCGAAAACTATCCTTTTCCCTCGACAATAAACAAACAGCCATAAAACGAAGCCTAAACATACGGGAAAAACAGCCGTTTAACGACTACCGAAAGTAGGTGAAAACGTTCCTTCCGCATGCAAATCTTACTTTTCGGTCAATTTTACGATTTTATAATAATACGTTAAACGTTAGAGCACAAGTACAGAGCGAATAATAAAGAAATAGCATGCACGACAAAATAGGTTGTCAACATGTCACAAAGGACAGAATTCTCCATTGGAGAGAGTTCTTATTTCGGTACGTCGCCACCGCAGAGTTCTCGGCTCAGGGACCAGGAGCCTTAATACGTTAATCCGTACTGTGATTGAAACAAGTATACTGTTGTAGAGATTGAGATTCGTAATAACGCCCGCAATGCGAGTGCAGTGTTGTCAATCCGGTAATTAGATTGACAGACCTTGTACTTCTGTCAAGTATTTCTAACATTTTTATGAGTACGCTTCTATTTCAACGGAAAGTAGATAAGATTGGCTCAAATATAACTATGCAATTCTCTCAATCCTACGTTATTGCGATCAGTATACATATGCGTTTGATGTAAGTAAAAACGCATTCCATTGGAAGCTATTATCTGATTCTGTCATCAAAAAAAGTTATTTCGACAAATATATTTTTATTTTATTAGAAATAAAAATGTTATTTATAAAAATTCAAATTTTGCGGTTTGCCATTTTTGGAGCCGTTCACTATGCGTTAGCACTTTAAAAACCGATCGTTTTATTTTCAGGCTTTTAAAGCAGGCTGTTTTGCACTTTGGTACAATGCACGGTTTTGTCATCACGTCAAACTATAGAACGCGTGCACGGTGACGAACTATCTGACGCAATGACGACAACACAGGTTACGTTGGGACTTTCAAATTGACATCCCTCGATAGCAGCGACACCACAAAAAATGACTTCGATATTGGAGTCACCCCCACCACTGAAATTCTATCGAGTTGAGAGACCTGTATGTAAGAGTGACGTCCCATGGCATGTATTTTCCGCGTAACGCGTAGCGCGTAACCTATCAGCGGCGTTACGCGTTTTTCATAACGCCTGCGCTACAATTCGCGTTCAGTTTTAGCGTATTACGCGGTTTTATATTAAGTGTGTGTATCAATGTGTATATATGTGATTCTTTGTCTGTCTTCAGCCTGTGTTTACCATGGAGAATGTACCATTAAGCAAATTAATTTATTTATATTAATGGTTTATTATAAAATCGGTTTTGATATAATAGTAAAAACTAATTTCAGATATTAATAATGGAAAATTCATATATTTATTTATTAATTAGCGATTACTTTTTCCAGTTAAGTTAGGTTAGGCGTGAGATTACTATTTGTAATAGCTTTTAAAATAGTTTTTGCTTAATAAATAAGATACTTTTACTTCGCCAGTGAGTAATAAAATTAACAAACTCCTTTGCTTCGACCGAACTGGCTATTTTTATTTAATAAGCACAACGCGTTTCGACCGAGATTCCGGTCCTTTTCAAGTGCGTACAATAAAATTAAACGCTAGCAAAACACTTCATTATACATACTGTGGCAGCAATGAGTCTACGAACTAAAATATAAAGAAATAACAATATTACATTAATTAACAAACTAAAGTGAAATAAAAAAGTAAAATAAGGAGAACAGTAATAAATGAGTGCAACGCTTACATGTTTTGTATGTCAAATGGTGATAAAAGATAAACGAGCCATATTAACATATGTGATATTCGGTGGTGCGTTCACATTAGATGACGAAAGATGACTGAAACACACGCAGAGGTAACCGATAGCGCTCACATTAAGTTTATTATTTTGTCATATATGACAGGAAGGTTATCGGTATCCTTCTGTAAATTAATAGTGTTATTGTTTTTTTTAATAAACACCATTTCGGCTATCTCTCTCTTTTTGAAGTGTTTCTCACTATGTAAAATTTTGGGACCAGACCAATTAAATTCGTGATTACAAGAGGTCTTATGTTTGCTAACTACAGAATGATTGCTGGGATGCTTTTTAATATCCGCACAATGCTCTTTTATTCTAGTCTCCAAATTTCTTTTGGTCTGTCCGATGTAACATGCCTCGCAATTAAGACAATCAATCTCATATACAAGCTCCATGCGTTTAACATTTTCCAACCTATCTTTACCCCTATTAATAATACGATCGAGTTTTTTAGGAACCGTATAGACCACATCGAACCCTTTGTTTCTAAGGGCCTTACAAATACTCTCACTGCAACTCTTAATGTAAGGGATGGTGACTGGATGTCGCGCAGTATGGATTTTATCGTTTATAGAAACGCGGCGCTTTAAGAGCATTAATCTTCGTTTTATGTATTTGTTACAAAAATCAGTCGGATAACAATTATCAGAGAGAATCTCTTTAACTACACGGATATTAGGCTCATGGAAGCGTTCGTTAGACAGTAAAATTGCTCGGTCAACCAAATTAGATATGACATTGACTTTGTAGTTAATGGGGTGTGTTAAGAATCCCGCGCGGTATTCTTATGCGTATATCGACCGTGATGTTTCGCGGGTAAATTAGTGTGCCTTTAGGGCGCTATCGAGCCGTCTTGGGGTTATCGACCGCGCGTTACCACGCGGTACTTCCGGCGCTTAACGCAGGAGAAACGTTACACACTCACTTCCGCAAGGATCGTCAAACAGTCGTGTCGTGTATTGTACTCGTGGACAAATAAATTACGTATATTGGAAATTAAGAGGGAGCAGTTATTTTCCCTCGACCACGTAGCTTCGAAGCACTCTTCCCGCGGCATACACGTGGTGGGTAACAGACCCAGCGTATCACGACGCTACAGAACATTTGGTCCTTCAAGCCGGATAACAAGACGTCCGCCATTTTCTGCGAGGCTCCCTCGATCTTTCGAGACGAAGGATATTCCACGACACGAGCATCTCACCAGGCTTCACACAGAGAAGCAAAATCATACGGCATGATATAAAGGCATTTAAGAGTTCGAGCTCGTAATCTCATCTGCGAGCTACGATCCTCGCGGGCGCTGCGACGGCTGCATTGGCGCGTGCCGAACGAAATTCCACGAGGCCGTGCGAGACCATCAAGGCGGAAGCGATATAGCATTCGCACCGCTGCAAGCATCGAGAAGGGTCTTCAAGGGGCGGCGATCTCCAAGGACGGCGCTTCCCGTACGGAGAGGACAGCGGGCTCGCGGAGAGACAAGGACAGCGCGCGTGCAGAGAAACAGGGACAGCGCGCTCGCGGAGAGACAAGGACAGCGCGCTTGCAGAGAGAGAAGGACGGCATACTCCCGGAGACACAAGACCATCGCATCTAAGAGCGACAAGGATAGCGCGCGTGCGCCCCGACCGTTGCGTTAGCCGTATCAGCGCGGCATAATTGCGAGGTAAGGGAAGCTGTTGGGTTTTGTGTAGTTGCGGTGCCAACCAAGGTTTTTTCGATTCAATTTCCTCATTAGTTCACGTGCGTCTCGGTCAACCGAATTAGAAAATGAGTAACGAGGAGAACATAGTCACTCTCAAAAAGCGCCGAGCCACAGTACGAGGCTCCATGTACTCGTGTTCAAACGTTCGTTGAATCAATCGCGCCCGAGGCAGTTACGCCGTCGACAATAGCGCAACTCGAGGAACGCCGGCTCAAATTAGAGCATTACTGGTCAGAGTACGAATCTATACAAACGAAAATAGAGCTATTAGATGAGAGCGAATCGATCAATCGCGTAGGCTTCGAAGATGCCTTTTATTCTTTATCGGCGCGTGTTCGCGAGCTTACGAATATTCAGGCACGTCGCAGTGTGACCCCTTCCACAAGCTCCAGGGTATCCAATGCATCCGAGTCATTTTTACAGTTAAAATTACCCAAGCTAAATTTACCTGAGTTTTCGGGAAACTACGAGGAATGGTTCCCATTTTTCGACACCTTTCACGCTCTTATACACACGAGCGAAAAGCTAGACGACGTACAAAAATTACATTATTTACGCGCTTCCTTAACGGGTGATGCAAAAAATATTATCGGCGCGTTGGAAATTTCAACCGTAAATTATCAGGTCGCGTGGGGGTTACTCAAGGAACGGTATGATAACAAGCGGGTAATTACTCAAAGCCATATTCGAGCTATCATGGATCTACCTTCCATGACGCGAGAGAACGCGTGCGAGATGCGTCAAATCGCGGACGGTGCGTCGAGGCACATAAACGCCCTTCAGGCATTAAAAAGGCCCACGTCTCACTGGGACGATCTCCTCATTTTCTTGTTGAGCGGCAAGCTCGATATCGTGTCATTGCGAGAATGGCAGAATTCGCTGATCACCGCGGAACTGCCCACATTCAAACAATTTTTGGATTTTGTAACTCATCGCAGTCAAATGTTGGAGGCCACGGGAAAGTCCAATTCTACTACAGCCAAGGTTGATACGCGCTCCTCCGCAAAAACGAAACGTCAGGCTGCCTGCGCAGCATCTGTCAAGTTCAGGTGCGCCCACTGCAAGGAGGAACATTCAATATATTTCTGTCCCAAGTTCTTAGCACTTACAGTTCATCAGAGGATAGCGGAGGTACGCAAGGCTAAATTGTGCGCAAATTGTCTGCGATCGACGACCCATAACGCTGGCAAATGCGTCTCTGGAACCTGCAAGACATGCAAGAAACACAACACATTATTGCACCTCGACACAAGTACCGCCGAATCGCAGGGGCGGGACGAGAAATCACAAGGTATTGAAGCGTCAACGACTTCATCCACAACAGTGGCCACGCACGGTTTTAGTTATCGCTACGACGAACATATTATGCTGGCAACGGCAGTCATCTACGCATTAGATAACAAGGAATCACGCAAACCATGTCGTATATTGTTGGATTCTGGTTCGCAAGCCAATTTTATCTCTAAGGGGTTCCTAGACGTACTCAATATCAAGGCGAAAGATTCTAATATTTCCATTTCAGGGATAAACAACATGGTAACCACGTCTTCACAAACAGCACAGATACAACTGCAGTCACGTATTAACTCATTCAGCGCCAAGATCAATTGTTTCGTCACTGACAGAGTGACTGACAAAATACCTTCTTTCACTCTAAAAAGAAGCGCATTTGAAATTCCACAAAATGTTGAGCTGGCCGACCCTCAGTTCCACGTATCGGCTGACATTGATGTTTTGATTGGCGCGGAGCTGTTTTGGCAGATTCTCTGCGTAGGACAAATTAAGAATTCTCCAGGACATCCAACACTACAGAAGACACGTTTTGGTTGGATCCTTGCGGGACGAGCCGCACAACCATCCAAACCTACAAGGGGCATCCAGGCCTTCCCAGCGTCGATAACTAATGCCCAGCTTGACGAACAATTTAGTCGCCTCTGGCAAATGGAGATGATAGAAGGCACAAGAAAGCTTACCACAGAAGAGCTAGCCTGCGAGCAACACTTCGTAAATACAATAGAGCGAACGGCAGAGGGTAGGTACATGGCATGCCTTCCCTTCAAGAAGCAAGTCGAGCCTAAATTTGAGAACACAAGAGACATCGCGCTCAAGCGTCTACGCGGATTAGAAAGAAGATTTACACGTGATTCGGCGTTAAAAATACAATACACACAATTCTTAGACGAGTACCGAGCACTGGGCCATATGAAGCAAGTGACCAATTGGAGCAAAGATAAACAAGAAGTTTTCTACTTACCTCATCAATGTGTGTTTAAAAATACAGCAAATCGCTCTAAAATTCGAGTGGTATTTGATGCGTCCTGTAAGGATAGCACTGGAACATCCCTCAACGATACACTCTTAACGGGTCCAGTCATCCAACAAGATCTCATGTCCATTCTGGTCAGATTCAGAACCTTTCGATATGCCTTTGTAGCTGACATTATTAAAATGTATCGTCAGATACTCATCCACCCTTCGCAAACTCGATATCAGCGAATCTTATGGAGAGACGACCGCACGGCAGATGTAGAAACATACGAATTAACAACTGTCACATACGGCACGTCGCCCGCATTGTTTATAGCAACAAGATGTCTGAAACAGTTGGCAGAGACGTATCACGGCAAATATCCCGTGGCAGCAACCCACGTAAGAAGAGACTTCTATATGGACGATCTGCTCACGGGTGCAGATACGATAGCCCAAGCAAGTACGGCGCGCGACGAGATAATTCAGTTGCTACAAGAAGGAGGTTTCGAGTTGAGCAAGTGGGCTTCTAACTGCCCCGAACTGTTGGATCAGGTGACCAGACACGACGGCGTGCTGGTTCCGATAGTCGAGGATAAGGATTCCTCCGTACTGGGAATCCATTGGAATCACTCCCAGGACACATTCTATTTCTCCTGCAAGATTGGCGAACATCCAGCAGTGGTATCGAAACGCACGATTTTATCCGAGTTATCCAGTTTGTTTGATCCGTTAGGTTTAGTAGGACCTGTACTTGTATTAGCGAAATTAATCATGCAGGATCTTTGGCAGGCAGACATTCATTGGGATGAGTCGGTTCCCCCTAACATTGATCTGCGTTGGAAAAATCTGAGACTTCAAATACCAATCATAAATCAATACGCTATTCCGCGCTGCGTCCGTTACAGTACAAGGCCAGGACACACACAATTACATGGTTTTTGCGATGCGAGTGAGCGCGCATACGGCGCTTGTATTTACATACGAACGCAAATCGAATCTAACAAGTTTCGAGTTGAACTTCTATGCTCCAAATCCCGAGTAGCTCCCATTAAAAGTCAATCGTTGCCACGTCTCGAGCTGGCAGCAGCCGTACTGTTAGCGCAATTAGTCGATAAGATAAGCGAAGCGATCAACGTAGACAATATACCCATATTCCTCTGGTCGGATTCAACGATAACCCTAAATTGGATTTCGTCACCATCACGCAAGTGGACAGTTTTCGTGGCCAATAGGGTCGGAGAGGTGCAGCGTCTTACGAGGGTCGATAGCTGGCGCCACGTCTCATCTGCCAATAACCCTGCCGATATACTGTCAAGAGGCCACCCCGGTGATTTGCTGAGTTCTGTTTTGTGGTGGCACGGGGCGCCCTTCTTGATGGAAATAGAACAGAAATGGCCAAACAGCAACTTCAAAAGGTTAAAAACCGTGCCGGAACTACGAAGAGTCGCAGCTACGGTGGCCGCCATAGAGCCATCAGTCATCGAGGAGCTATTATGCAGATGTTCAAACCTGAGCAAGGCATGCCGCATTCTGGCGTACTGCCTTAGATTAGGCAAGGCGCACAATCGAAACACATCAACGACATTCATCTCGCAGTCCGAGAGCCGTTTCACGTTGGATATCGTGTGCAGAGAAATTCAAAGACGGTCGTTTCCCAGTGAGTACAGGGCATTGTCAAAAGATGAGACTATAGACGCGTCCAGCTCGTTGCTTTCCTTATCTCCATTTTTGCATACTGACGGGCTGATTCGAGTAGGAGGCAGGTTGAGGGAATCTGATTTAAATTTCGACGCTTCGCATCCTATACTATTACCGCGCGGGCATATTCTAACAAAGCGAATTATAGAACAGGAGCACATAAGAAACGCTCACGCCGGTATACTAGCCACCATGGCCACAATAAGACAACGCTTCTGGCCGTTATCATTACGATCGACTACGCGAAAAATAGTACACGAATGTATAACCTGTTTCAAAGCGAAACCGTCCCTTTCAGAGGTTATAATGGGTTCCTTGCCGGCCGGGCGTGTGACAGTATCACGACCGTTTTATCATTGCGGCGTCGATTACGCGGGCCCAGTTATGATACGAGAGGGAAAACGGCGCAACGCGCGTTCTCTCAAGGCGTATATATCAATATTCGTATGTTTTGCCACGAAGGCAGTTCACATCGAACTAGTAAGCGATCTAACTTCAAACGCGTTCATCGCGGCTCTTAAGCGATTTGCGGCGCGTAGAGGTAAACCAGAACATATATATTCGGACAATGGGACCACCTTCGTGGGGGCCCAGGGCCAGTTAAAACAATTCTATGAATTTTTAAAAAATGACGAAGTACAGTCGGAAATACAGCATTTCGTTCGCGAACAACAATTTTCATGGAGCTTCATACCACCAAATGCTCCGCATTTCGGGGGCTTGTGGGAGGCTGCAGTTAAGTCTGCTAAATATCATTTAAATCGGTTAGTCGGTAAAGCGAACTTAACATTTGAGGAGTTAGCGACGGTATTATGCGAAATCGATGCGATTTTAAATTCGAGACCGCTCACTCCACTCAGTGAAGATCCCAACGATCTGAGTTGCTTGACACCCGGGCATTTCTTGGTTGGCGCCCCCTTGAACAGCTTCCCTTGCGAGGATTTGACCGACGTAAATGAAAATCGACTCGTGCGTTGGCAAAGAGTTGAACAAATGAGACAACACTTCTGGCGCAGATGGAGTACCGAGTATTTGCATACGTTGCAAGAAAGAAACAAGTGGAGGACCAATAAAGGTCAACAGTTAAGGGTAGATCAAATAGTGCTATTAAAACAGCAGGGCCTAGCTCCTATGCAGTGGCTGATCGGGCGTATAGAGGAAACACACGCGGGTCCAGATGGACAAGTGCGAACTGCTACGGTTAGAACGGCTTCAGGAAAATTTGTAAGGCCGCTAACAAAAATCGCGATATTACCCCTAAATAATTAGTATAGCTCTTCACAGTTCTTATGCTTGCTATGTTTATTATTATTAATCACTACCTTATAATTAGACCTTAAGATAGAATTACAAGTTAGAAGTAAGGCAATGCATTGGTTCTCATAACGCATTGTCTATGTGCGATCATCATAAGTGTGTCCACCTTTTTATATTTATATGCAACATGCTAAATATTGTTTTACTTTCATTTCTTTTTTTTTTTGTTGATTATAGTCCAGCCCTAGCGACGATAGCAACAGACTCATTAGCCGTGTCCGATTGTTTATAGGACGCTAGTCGTTACGTTAGGATTGTATTGAAAGCGTGTCCTTTCAAGGCAGGGCAGGATGTTAAGAATCCCGCGCGGTATTCTTATGCGTATATCGACCGCGATGTTTCGCGGGTAAATTAGTGTGCCTTTAGGGCGCTATCGAGCCGTCTTGGGGTTATCGACCGCGCGTTACCACGCGGTACTTCCGGCGCTTAACGCAGGAGAAACGTTACACACTCACTTCCGCAAGGATCGTCAAACAGTCGTGTCGTGTATTGTACTCGTGGACAAATAAATTACGTATATTGGAAATTAAGAGGGAGCAGTTATTTTCCCTCGACCACGTAGCTTCGAAGCACTCTTCCCGCGGCATACACGTGGTGGGTAACAGACCCAGCGTATCACGACGCTACAGAACAGGGTGACTTGAATAAAAATTAATGTAACGTCCTGAGAAGGTGGGTTTCCTGTACCAATTTGTCAACAGATTTTCACCATCTCTAATAACAGTCACGTCTAAAAAGTTGATCGAGAAATTGGTCTCGGTTTCGCATGTAAAATTCAGCCGCGGGTGATAATTATTAAAAGCCTCAAGCGTGTCATTTACTTTATCACGTGGGATAATTGCAAATATGTCATCAACGTATCTCCCGAATATGGGAACCGTGAAACTTAATAGTTTAATACAGTGTGTCTCAAGGTCGTCTAGCACTATGTCAGCAAGGATTGGGGAAAGAGGAGATCCCATAGGACTACCAAAAATTTGATCATAGATATTACCGTTAAAGCAAAAGCTAGTGGAACTTAGAACAATGTCAATGGCGTATAAAAATTGTTGTAAGGTGAAATTGGTGGCAGTAGAGATATGACACCATCGTTTTTCAATGCCCTTCATCACAAGCTCTTTCGAGATGTTAGTGAACAGAGAAGTGGCGTCAAGTGAAATGAGAATTTCATCGGACAGGATTTTCAATTTTTTAATTCTCTCAACAAAGCACCAACTGTCTTTTATATAAGAACGCGGTTTAGGAATGGAATCGTTCAAAATGTTGTGAAGAATACAAGCAATATTATATAATGGGCTACCGACCGCGGAGACAATAATCCGCAGTGGGAAGCCATTTTTATGGATTTTTGGTAATCCGTGGCATCGGGGCAAGTTACCACAAGTGCTGCGTAGTTTCTTAAAAGTGTGCTCGTCAATAATTTCGTTGTCATACCATGAGCGAACTAAACTATTAATTTTGGTAGTTAAGCGTTTGATAGGGTCACGATCAAGTTTTTTATATGTTGTCTGGTCGTTGAGTAAGTCAGTCATTTGTTCTATGTACGTCGTTCTGTCCATGACGACAGTAACTTGGCCTGTATCAGCTTTTGTAACCAAAAGGTCGTCGTTATTTTTTAAGAATTTTTTACATTTGTAAAAGGAGTCAGAAATGAATCTATCAATGTGGTTAATATGTTGTTTGTTAGTGAGAAACCCTTGCAATACGTTGGAAATCGATAAGCGTGTTTCATTAGCGCTCTCTTGGTTAATTTTGTAACTATTAAGTTCGAAGCTTTTTATTACATGCAAGACGGAGTCCACACGGTCATTACTATCACTAAAATTGATTGGCAAGCCAAATCTATCGCCTAGGCTGAGAAATTTCGAGACGTGATCAGGAATTTGTTTGCTACTAACATTAACAATCCATTTGTCCATGTTCTTTTTAGAAAAAACGTTACTGAGTCGATTACGTTTAACTAAAATATGGTTGAATTTATCCATTAATTTAAGCTTAGTTCGTACTTAATACTAACAAGGAGAGGACCAGGTAGTGCCCTCACCGATTTAAATAAATTTTTAATATGTTGTAGGGTTAACCCTCCACTAATTAATGGTAAAGTGGCACGATGCAATACTCGAGCATTCGCAAGAAAAAATTATTATTAAAAATTATTATTAAAAATTATTATTTTATTTTTATTATTATTTTAGTATTATTATATTATTTTATTATTATTTTATTATTATTTTTAACTATAGTTGATGTGAACCCCCGGCAACAGAAACATTTTCACAGCAGTAGAAAAACACGGATTGGCCATATAAAATAATTTAAAAATAAAATCTCTTGCAGACTTTAAATTTAAAAATAATTGTGGAGTTTTTAATTGTGAGAATCGATATTATTCATATGATTGCAGCCGTGAAAGTATGTGAATATAACAAATAAAATTTAAATTAATAGCGAAATAAATTTAATAATAAAATAATAATTTTTAATAATAATAATTAATTTTTAATAATAATTTTTAATAATAATTTTTTCTTGCGAATGCTCGAGTATTGCATCGTGCCACTTTACCATTAATTAGTGGGGGGTTAACCCTACAACATATTAAAAATTTATTTAAATCGGTGAGGGCACTACCTGGTCCTCTCCTTATAAGTACTAAAAAAAGTTGTTAAATTTCAAGATCAAAGATATTCACTTTTATATAAATATCTTACGCTCTAAGATCCGTCATATTGAAAATTATCTGTTTCGTTCTTTACCAGAATGCTTAGTCATGGATTTTTTTAAACGTAACAATGAGAGAATTTCCCGTCATAACAGCCGAACTAAGCTTAAATTAATGTATAAATTCAACCATATTTTAGTTAAACGTAATCGACTCAGTAATGTTTTTTCTAAAAAGAACTAATTATTGTTCTGTATAATATTTTATAGTAAAAATTAAAACACTACATACGAATTAGTTTCAAGCACGTCGTCCAACGGTTTCATCAACTCAGAAAATCTATAGCTGCATTTAAAGTTTGCAGAAGATGCATCGGATCCACTTGGCACATATTCTTTTAGTTTTCTTTTAGCTCTAATGTAACAATCACGATGGTATTTCCATCTTTTCTGCAAATCTTTGATGCTCTTATCACCTAAGTATTCGATTTTGAAAGGAGAAAATTTGTTGTGCTGTGGACACTTATTAACGTGCGGGATAACCTCTGAAGATAATGACAAATGGTATTTAACTGCATATTGCCTTCAAATGTCAAATGTTAAAGATGCACCTCACGAAATAAACACAGTAATAGAGAAATCAGGAAAAATATCATCCGCAAAATGCAGTTGTAAAGCAGGGATGAGTGCAAAATGCAAACACACGGTTGCAGTTTTGCTATATTGTAATCAGTAAGTACATATGAAAGTTATTAATGTATATACTAACAATAACACATGTAGTAGTATACTGTTTCTAATCAATGTAAACTTTTAGATATGATGTCGACAAATTTGAGAATATTTCATGCACCGATAAAAAATGCATCTGGTACGTTCAACACAGCACGGCTGTAGGGATGAGTGCAAAATGCAAACACACGGTTGCAGTTTTGCTATATTGTAATCAGTAAGTACATATGAAAGTTATTAATGTATATACTAACAATAACACATGTAGTAGTATACTGTTTCTAATCAATGTAAACTTTTAGATATAATGTCGACAAATTTGAGAATATTTCATGCACCGATAAAAAATGCATCTGGTACGTTCAACACAGCACGGCTGTAGAATCCGCACCTCTGGAAGATCACAAGTGTTTTAATATTTGTGAGAAGAAATCAACTTTGACTGATGAGCAGATAGACCATGTCAAGAATAGATTATTTACAATACCCATCTACAGCCGTGCTGTGTTGAACGTTCCAAATGCATTTTTTATCGGTACAGATATTCTCAAATTTGTCGACATCATGTCTAAAAGTTTACATTGATTAGAAACAGCATACTACTACATATGTTATTGTTAATATATACATTAACTTTTATATGTACTTACTGATTACAATATAGCAAAATTGCAACCGTGTGTTTGCATTTTGCACTCATCCCTGCTTTACAACTGCATTTTGCGGATGATATTTTCTCGGATTGCTCTATTACTGTGTATATTTCGTGAGGTGCACGTTTAACGTCTGACATTTGAAGGCAATATGCAGTTAAATGCCATTTGTCATCATCTTGAGAGGTTATCCCGCACGTTATTAAGTGCCCACAGCACAACAAATTTTCTCTTTCCATGAAATTCCTTGAGGAAGGGGTGCACTGTACAAATGCACATATTTCTTTTATATTTAAGTACATTTTTTTTATCACACGCGTTTAAAAAGCACGATAAACCAGAGGTGCAGACCGTATGTTTGTGTACAACTTTCAGGAATAGGCCAGCCATCTTGGCCTTGTGACGTCACGGCTACGTCACGACTGAAAATCCCAATACGTGGTACGCTGCCACCTTTTTATGCTGCATGGGACACAAGAGATTCAATCCCGCGTAACAGAAAACGCGGAACGCTTCTGATTGGTTACGCGGTACGCGTTACGCGGAAAATACGTGCCATGGGACGTCACCCTAAGACCGTGGTAGTGAGCGACTGGTAGCGACCACGAATGGGCACGTTCAGCAGACACAACTGTTGAGTTCGTCTTATCAACACACTGCGTTGATTGGTTGGTTCTAAAAGTAAGAGCCAATCACGTTCGACTGCTACTGAGCGGCTTGGTCTCCTGAACGCGACCAATGGCACGAATATGCCTCGCTGCCTGTGCTGCCACATGCGCGTGTGCGCCAGTGCGGAGCATCCGCATGTGTCCGCGAGGCATATTCGTATTTCGTGGTCGCTACCAGTCGCTACGTCTCGTCAACTTTATAACTGTTAATATCTCGCTTCGCGGGGCAGAGCGACACTTTTTTTTGGTCGATTTGGTGAGAAAGCCACTTTCCTTTATAATTACACGTGGAAGTACACGTGGGGGGCGTGGGAGCAACGTGGAGCGATTGTTATTCCCTCGCCGGAATCACCGTTTCTCCGAGAGTTTCACGAAGTTCGACACTCGTTGACATTGACGGCCCGACGTCGACGTCGCACGGAGAGGCATAACACGGCGTGCACACCCTCACTTACCGCAGCTCTGGCATTTCCATGTAGGAAAACGACTCGTCATATATCTGAAACACATAGGTTAGATTAGCATTTATCTTTTTTGGCTGCGTTCCGATATTCACTGCAAGTACTGAAAATCTATAACATACGTGATGTAAACTATATATAGATTTTCAGTACTCGCAGTGAATATTGGAATATTCGCAGCCTTTATGTACATGACAAAAATTCGAATATTGAGGATGATATTATTGAACTGGGACATATTATGGATGAAGAGAGTAATTGCAGCACAGAGTATACTTCTGATTCGGACGACATTACAAATAAACATTTATCACAACGCAATGACCATCTCGAAATAACACAAGTTTCCACAATTAATGTTATGCGTACCATAATATGATACTGCAATAATAATGTGCATACGTTTCTTCGTATCGCGGGAACACAGAAAAGCATAATGCTCTTTGAACGTGAGCAAACAGTTGTTTAACTTGTTCACTTTCTTTATGTTTCAGATACAGGCCAAATCAAATTTTTGTTTCCAACTGACTGCTCATCATCGGTAGTTGTCAACTTTATATCTGTTAATATCTCGCTTCGCGACACTTTTTTCTGCCAGCATGAGTAAGGACAATACTGAGTAAGTATAATCATGTCGCATAAAAAGTCTGATAGCACCATGATAACACAATTTGTCAACAAATACAATTTTCATACAAACCAGTAGTTTGCATGCAATTTGCTGCCAGCATATTTCTTAATTTTGCTTACTTTTATATGTAATTATATATACAGGGTGTTACAAATAAAAGTAACCAGCCGAATAGGGGGGGGGGGTAGATTGGGTAAAACTGAAAAGAAAAGTCCTGTACCATTTTGCAAAATTCGCAATAGTTAACGAGTTATTAAATAAAACGTCTGAGCGAATGAGCGCACAAGGAGCGATAGAGGCGGGTCTCGGCTGGCACGGTGCCCGGCGCGCGATGAGCGGTGAGGGGCGCGAGGCGCGCGGCGCGTGGCGAGTGGTGGGGGTCGAGAGACGAGTGGCGAGCGGGGCGCGGCGCGGCGCGGCGAACGGCGAGCGACAGATGATATACCCTGCGGCGAAAAAGTATTAGAGCCAGCACAGGTAGCACACGTATTGCACAGGCATTGCCGTAGCGTCTTACGCCTTAGATAATATTAATTAGTTTAGCTTGAATTATGTGTAATAGAAACATTTAATTTTAGTAAATTTAATTATTTTGCATGTCAAAGTTTACGATTATTTAAAGCTTTACTTTAACTTTTGTTTATGTTAGAATAACTTTAATGGTGCGTGTCCACCTGCGAGTAAAACTCTCGAGAGTAGCTCTCGAGATTGATTCTAGCAAATGGACATACTCCTGAGAGTACCTAACGGAGAATGAATCGCAACTCTCGGCGAGCAAACTTGTCAAGACCTACACGCAAATCGACACGACGTTATTTTACTCTCGGAGATCAGCTCGACAAGCTCGAACGCTGTTCGTATTTTGAGAGCTACATGTTGAGAGTAAAAACCGAGATGGCAAAAGTTTGTTCCTTTGATGACACAAAGGAACGTATTGAATAATGCGGAAATCATGAACTATTGTAGAATACTACTGTGACAAAAATAAAAAAATTTTTAAATTTTTATGTTCTGCGAATAAAGTGCGAAAAAAATTCATAATTTAAAGAATTAGATAAGAATATTTTTAATACATTCTCTAATTACTTGGTCAATAATTAGTTACACTTTAGTTTTACATAGTTTGCACGTTTTAGTTACAGTGCTGAAATTAAATACATTTTTACATCGCGAATTAAGTACATTTAAAAAAAAGAAAATAAATATTTACATATAAAAATATAATATCAAGGTATTTCGCAAACTGAAAACTAAATAATAATATCGCACTATGTATTCCACTTCACAACTTGTAAGTCTGCAGAAACTTTTAATTGTTGGGAGTCTTCAATCTTAAGCTCTCTAATTAGAGCAGATCCGGCACCTGCGATCAATCCATTTGTGGCGGTCAGCCGTTCGCCACGAGCGTACGAGCGGTCAGCCGTCCGCCACGAGCGTACGACCGTACGTACGCTGCACGGATAGTACAATGGCGCGCGGCAGCTCGCGGCGAAGGCGCGCGGAACGGGTAGTAGCAACGCGCGGCACAATATCGATCGGCGGGATGGATCGGCGCGCGCCCGCTACGCGGCGCACCGCCGGCGGATTCACTCGTAAGAAAAGTTCGACACCGATCCCTATAACTAGGGCAGCTCAGCGGGGCTTCTCCAGCGATCTTCGAGAACGCCAGACAGGGCGTGCTAATAGGCCCCTGTCATAATACTCTTTTGGACGGAGCGTGCTCTTTGTGGCCTTCGTACTATACCTGCTTGGCAGGGCATTAACTCTTTTCGGTAAGAGTCGACAGACACCCTGCCGCGGAAGAGTTTCCGGGGTCGTAACGACCCAGCCCGTCGGGCAAAACCTTACCCGGTGGAGACCAAGGCGTTGCTTTCTCCTAGTACAACTCCTGCTCCAATTCCTGCTCCGATTCCTGTTCCGAAGACCAAAACGAAGGGACGACCTATCCTGATCTCCAGGGTAGATACTCTACCGTGGAAGTGCATCCCAAAGACCAAGACGAAGTGGAAGTTTACGCCGATTGCCAACTGGGGTCATTCTGACCCAGCCCATCCGGCAGCATCGACCGTAAGCAAGGCGTCGTCTATCCCAAGTCCGTCTCCAGCTCTACCAAGTCCGTCTCCAGCTCTACCTAGTCCGACTCCTGTTCCTGAGGTCCCGACGAGGGAACAGATCCGAATCTCCAAGGAGGAGACTTTCCTGCCTTGGAAACTCATTCCAATCACTTTTCCGGAGGACCAACTTCAGATCTCCAAGGTGGAGACCTTCCTACCTTGGAGACTTATTCCGATCGACCTACCGATCCTGATTCCACGCATCCGGCATTTACCCGCGAATCCTGAGAATCCCGTGTCAGACCACGTCTTCAAGACTCCTGAGCGACCTCGACCTCTTCGGGCTCGATTGAGTCCGAGTCCTCCACCTTCCACTCCACAGGGCAAGCCAAGGACTCCCGGACGGAATCTAATTATACCTTTAAAGAAACTGTCCCAAAAGAAGAGGTCCATAAGCAAACAGTTATTTCGAGACAGTCCCTAATGAGAATATTACACTACACAATAATTACCTATACTAACACACACGACCACTTACTCATACACATAAAAGAAATATTTTTCTTGTATATAAAACATGAATAAATAGAGCGAGATTTTATTTCAAACGACTCGTTATTGTGGGAACCGACGCACCTTCACCCAGATCCTAACCTTACCCCACACATTGCTTGACCCAGAAGGTCTTTTTGTTGTTATTTAACATCCTTTTTCTTTTTAAAATAATGCTAGCCACTATAGCAGCCGCAAGTTTTTTTGTTTACGAGACATTATGATGTCACCACTCTCAGAGAGAGACTAAAAAAGTACGTAAGTGGACACGGTTTTGAGAGATCTCTCCGAAAGAATACTCTCTGAATTCTCACGAGATGCTCGCGAGAGTACAATGTCAGAAAAATTACTCTCAAATGGACAGTGTCAGAATCAATCTCGAGAGCTACTCTCGAGAATTTTACTCGCAGGTGGACACGCACCTTTCGAGAATATCTCGAGAGTTATTCTGCCACTGTCCATTTGAAAGTAATTTTTCTGACATTGTATTCTCGCGAGCATCTCGCGAGAATCCGGAGAGTATTCTTTCGGAGAGTTCTCTCAAAACCGTGTCCACTTACGTATTTTCTTAGTCGATGTCTGAGAGTGGTGACATCATAATGTCGCGTAAACAAAAAAACTTGCGGCTGCTATAATGGCTAGCATTATTTTAAAAAGGAAAAGGATGTTAAATAACAACAAAAAGACCTTCTGGGTCAAGCAATGGATTGATCGCAGGTGCCGGATCTGCTCTAATTAGAGAGCTTAAGATTGAAGACTCCCAACAATTAAAAGTTTCTGCAGACTTACAAGTTGTGAAGTGGAATACATAGTGCGATATTATTATTTAGTTTTCAGTTTGCGAAATACCTTGATATTATATTTTTATATGTAAATATTTATTTTCTTTTTCTTTAATGTACTTAATTCGCGAAGTAAAAATGTATTTAATTTCAGCACTGTAACTAAAACGTGCAAACTATGTAAAACTAAAGTGTAACTAATTATTGACCAAGTAATTAGAGAATGTATTAAAAATATTGTTACCTAATTCTTTAAATTGCGACCCGTTTTCCTTCGGTCTCGCTAGCCGAAGGGGCGCTGCCGCAAATTACCTGTAAGAGACGGTAGCTCCCCGGTATCCGCGAAAGTATTTTCCCGACGAAATATTCTAATGGGCGCCAGGTGCGATTACGCGCACCACGTTTCAATAGCTCAATTCCATACGCGGTTATATAACGCTAACTCAGGGTGTCAGTTCTTTGTCGAGGGCGGTGGGGAAGGAGCGTAGCGCAATCAACACACAATAAATAATAAAAGAAAGGATAAACATGTATTTCATATGGTGTAGAGGATAAGTACTACGAACAAATGCGGAACGAAGTAGAACACGATAATACGCCAGGTCGCATCCGCAAAGACACAACAAATACGCTAGAACACATACGCGAGTACACGATAAAGATTACAAACGCGGGTAGGCAACGCAATGCCTCGGTCAATTTCCTACGGCGACATCGAAGATCCGCGAAACTCCCCGCCGAGCGAACGCGACGATACTTGCCCGCACAACGGACGACGTAATATCCGCGAAGCTCTCCGCGAGTACGGCGCAATATCTCCCGAAACGCAGGGTCCGCTATACGCTATACCACGATACTCGATACATTCGCGACAATATACACGATAACCCACGATAACGCGACACATCCGCGACAATATACACGATAATCCGCGATAACGCGACCATTCACGAACACGCAACATTATACGACGCACACGAATTGACTGTCGGCCGCGTGAGCTTCCGAGGAGGGCTTTCTGATACTTTCCCGGGCTCGATCTCGGCCGCACCGCGATCACACACTCCGCTGGAATGCAAGAGTAATTTCACCGGCACTCGCAACAGCGGGAGCCGGTAGCCACGTGCAGGATATAACCTGATCGATACAGCGATAATCTAATCGATAACTCTGGCCGAGATCGGGCTCTAGTTACAACGGCAGTACCGGAGTGGAGATCTTACAATAACCGCTCGCTGCTGTTCGGCTGCGTCGGGACACTTTTCCGGGGGTGGCTCCTCGGCTGCGGCTGATTCGACAGTGACGAGTGGCCGGCCCGGCGGGACCACGCTGGGCCCCCGCGCATGCGCCTCAAGCTCGCAATTTTCCGCCCTGCCGTAACGTGGCGCGTGCCGCTCTGCTCGTGGCACCGCTCAATCCGCTGCCTGCCCGCGGCATTTTCAATCCGCTGTCACGATGCGTGGGCCCATCTCAGGGTTAGCCCGGCTGGCCAGGCCGTGGCTACGCTGCTCGGTGCCCTTGGTGCTGTCGGGGGAGGCATCTGAGTCGTACACCCGCTCTGCCGTAGCGGGGTCGCACCCCTCGTTCTGCTGCGGCGGGCCCAGAGATGTGCTGTGCGAGACCTTTCCTGCGCTTCCGCGGCGCACAGTGGGCGAAATCCGGCAAAAATCGATTTTTAACATTTGTGTAAATGGACGAAATAAATTATTTTACGGCTTTAAGAATATCCTGAGGTTTATGAAAAACATATAAAATATGTCAAATGTTATTAAATATAAGTTGATATTTATATTTAAATATTGCCTTTAACGCTCATCCATTTAGTTTCGTAATATTTTTGTGTCTGTTCAAACCTCTCGTACAGAGCTAGAGTTGTGTGCAAAATTTTCAAAAAATTTACTTATACAGCTCTTTATACACTGTATCGATAAAAAAATTTCGAATATTTTTTTGAAATATGTTTATTAATTATTTACAAGTTAAATGATTGACTAATGTATTAGCTCGATTTTGCATAAAGAAAGTAAATTTCGGATGCGCGATTTAATAAGTTTGACCGATTGTGCCCGAACGAGACTAGGATGAATCTTTTCCTTAAAGTGTCCTTTAAATTGAGAAACAAACCCCGTTTGCCCGTTTTTGCCCGTTGGAAAGATATTAATCATATAATAATGTAGGTATTTTCATGTAGATGGTTAAGGAGGAATACCAGAGTGATAATCGAGAAAGGCTATTTATGTGAATCTGTTGTAAAAAATGTCTTGAATTAAGTTCATTGATGCATGTTTATAACATTTTAAAGTTAATAACAAATTGTTATTAACAAATAAATATATTTAATGCTAAAATGGAATCTGTAATGCTTTGAGCAAAATATATATTGGACTGTCCTCCACAGTATTCAACGCCATCTGTGTGCTTATTTCGAACTTTACATTTTGTCCACTAGGTGGAATAAAGGGGAACCTTAAAACTCGCAATTAAAATTGTACTATGCTTGTTATAAGTATAATCGATTTGACTGGCTTGATTTACGTTTTATACGTATTTTATTCGTGTGTTTATGTACCGTACAACTTTGCATATTACTTTCTTATAATATCTACTGTTTCATAATATTACTACTTCATACTTCTATAGTTTCGTACTATTACGTAATATTACTACTTCGTACTTTTATAATATTGACTTACATTTTAATATCGATTTACTTCATAAAATCATTTTTTTTTTTTAAATCATTCTCTTTGTATCTCTCATTCTCTTTATACAGTAGAGTCTCTCTAATTTTGACCGGATGGGGCGATAAGAGCGGAATGCCAAAATTATGGAATACCCCCACCACAGAATGGACTGCCAATCACCGTGTACTTGCGGGAACGCGTGATATGGAAGGGGCCTATTGTGATATGGAAGGGGCACGATATTAGTGTTTGTGAAAGTATGTGTGAAGGAATGCAAAGATTACAGGGGGCCAAATTTAACGAGACTCTACTGTATATATTTTTTATCTTTAAGAATTCTTGATTTATGCTGCTTGCTGATTCAGGTTGCTTATAAAGTTGAAAAGATGGCAGATATTGTACTTAAAAATAAAATTTTATGTGAGTGTATTTGGAATAGTAATAATAAAAGAAAGTCACATCTGGAAACAATAATGGAGTACATAAAAAAAGATAAGGAGTACAATAAAACGCAACTTTTTCAAATTAAAAAGCATGTAACTAATAGTTTTATTTCCAAATATGCAAAATATTGGTCAAATGCGAATCGAACACGAACAAACTTTGTAAGAAAGTACATGCAGTTTATGGAAAGCGAAATTAAAATAACATTCAAAGAAATGCATCTCAAATCCGCTATTACTACTCCCAGTGATAGTTCATCATCCGGCAATGCAGGAAATCGTGGTCGTGGTCGCCCACGCAAATCGTACGAAGATTGTAGCAGTAAGACCCAAAAAAGACGATCACATGAGCTTCGTAGCAAGTATAGCCAAGAAGAGTTGCAGGCAGCTGTTGCGCCCAACAATAAAATACGCCGTAAATATTTGCTACAGAATAATGAACAAGATGGAGAAACATTTATAAATAAAATTCTGGCAATGTATATAGACTTAGGTCTATCAAGAAGAAAATATGAATTGCTTCGAACTTATAATGAACGCTTATTCGGAGATAAACTTTATCCCCCTTATGCGAAGATTCAAGCTGCCAAAAAAGCATGTTACCCTAAAAATATAACTGTAACTGAAAATGGTGCTCAAATCAAATTGCAATCCCTGCTAGATCACACTACATCTCAAATCATAAAATCACTACCAAATCAAGATTTTCTCGATTTAGGCACTGAAGAGTTAACTTTACATGGAAAGTGGGGAATGGATGGTGCTTCTGGTCAACAAAATTTTAAACAGAAGTGGTCAACAAATAACGACGATGGTACAAAAGTTATGTCTGACAGTACAGTGTTCATAATATGTTATGTGCCATTAATATTGACAGACAGTCACGATAGTAGTCGTATTTTATGGAGAAACGGTAGACCATCGTCTGTAAGATTTTGCAGACCACTTAAATTTAAATTTGTCAAAGAAACACCATCTAACACTTTGGAGGATTACAATTTCTATATGGATGAAATTAATAATCTACAGCCTTCAGTGGAAAATAAGTCCGATAAATCTTTCAAAGTCAGTCACACTTTATATTGTACCATGATTGATGGAAAAGTGTGTAACGTGTTGACGGACCAGAAATCGACGACATCCTGTAATATTTGTCGAGTAAGCCCAAAACATATACATGATTTACAGTATATAAAAGAACTAGAAATTAACGAAGAACTTTATAAGTTTGGTTTATCCACTCTTCATTGCTGGATACGATTTATGGAATGTTTATTACACATTTCATATAACCTAGATTTTAAAGAGGGTTGTGCTAGAGGAAGTAATAAATTTTACAACAAAATAGAAAGAAACAAATTCAAGATGGTTTAAAATCACAATTATCTATAACGGTTGATGTTGTAAAACAAGGACACGGTACTACTAATGATGGCAATACTGCTAGGCGATTTTTTTCGAATCCTGCGATTGTTTCTAATGTACTTGGAATTAATCAGACACTCATAGAACGGTTTGGAAATATCTTACATGTAATGGCAAGCGGTTTTACAGTAGATTTTGAAAAATTTGAAATATATGCCAGAGAAACTGCAGAATTGTTTATTAATTTGTACGGCTGGTACAGAATGCCCCCTTCTGTACATAAAGTGCTACTACATGGTAGTAATATTATGCGGAAATTGGTTCTACCTATAGGCTATTTTTCAGAAGAGGCTCAAGAGTCTGGAAATAAAATATTTAAAGCTGCCAGACGCTATTATAGTAGAACTTGTTCTCGTAAAAACAATAATGAAGACATAATGAATTATCTTCTCATTTCGTCGGATCCTATTATTAGTGCTAATAGATTACAAAAAGATAAAATAATAAAAGAATTATCAAACGAAGCAAAAAATTTAATAAAGTGGACTGATCTAAATAACATAAATAACAATAAAAATAATGATGACGCTATTTCAGATAATGACGACAATATTTCTGACGAATCTTTAGATATTGAAGATTGCTTTGAAAATCTTGAAGATGATATTTCTGTAGAGATGGAGGTAGAATAAAGTAAACTACATAAAACATAAAATTAAATATTTCCTGCACGTAAATAAAAAAATCAGATTAAAAATTAAAATAAAAAAATAAAAACAAACAAAAAAAAAAAGCAAAAAAGTAAAAAAAAGCAAAAAAACAAAAAACCTTTTCTTAGACTGGTACCTTGTCGCGGTGAAAAGGCTTATAATTGCATATATTTTAAATACAATTAAAATAGCAATTGAACCAAATCCAGTCACTTTAATTTGAAGATAATATTCAATATCAATCCAGAGACTATCATTAATATATATATGAAATGTCTTCCATACTAGATTCACCATAGTTCATTTTAATTTAATATTCGAAATCAGCGATCCCAAAAACACATTGGATTACCAATTTTAAAATGATTTTATTCAGTATTCAATGAGTTATCGATTTTTGTCTACATTTTCGCCAGATTGGATCAGCCATTTTGAATTCCACCATTTTGAATACAAATTCGAAATCAGCATCCCTAATAACTCATGTATATCAATTTTCAAAAAAATCCATCCAGTTTTGATTTTTCGGTCCGCCATATTGAATCAACCATTTTGAATTTGATCATTTTGACTTAAAATTTGAAATCTACGCCCAAAACAACCTAGGAATACCAATTTTCAAAAAATTTACTGCAGAATTAATTAAGTTACCGATTATTGTCCATTTTTTCCGGATTTCGCCCACTGTGCGGCGCAGCATACGCTGCAATACTGCCCTGCGTGGGCGGGGCTGCGCCGTGTCCTGATAGAAGCTATCGGGCCGGATCTCTCCCTCTCGGCGATTGTGGCGGCAATCGTCGAGAGGGAAGAGAAATGGAGGGCCTTCACCCAGTTTTGCGGCAGGGTGATGGCCTCCAAGGAGGAAGCCGAGAGAATCCGCCGGGGGGAGATAGACCCCCCCAGGCGGCGGATCTCTCGCAATAATAGATTGCTGGATGGACGGGTCACCACTAGACAAGTCCATCCAACCGCGGGTATTAACAGCCCGCGGTTCAGTGCCGCTATAAAACAAGCGGCACGTGACAGTGCTGTACCTCCGGGGATCCTCCCCGACGGGGGGACGCCCCGGAGGACGGGAGGTTCGGCGTCCCGGCGGGAGAACGGGGCGTCGAACCACCTCCCATAAAACAACGGGAGGAGTGACGGGGTGGCTGGTGTCCCCACCCCGTCACACATTAGATATCTGGCTCATATGAGTCGAGAGCTTAGCTCTTAGGTGAAGGCCCAATTGGGCCAGGCGTCGGGGGGCGTCCGGATGCAGTAATCACAAGTTCCCGGACGTCCCCCAATAGACGCAGAGTAGGACACTCGATGGGTTTTAGTGGGTAGGTCACGTGTCACGCGGTGCCTTGGGGGCAGGCCCTTTCAGGGGTATCCCCCGTAATTGACACCCGTGCGCGTGGAATCCCACACTCCCCTCGTCCTCTCCCCGGAGGGCGAGGGGGTCTTCCCCCTCCTAGACACAGAGGGGGCTGCCGGGCCACATACCAGACCTGCCAGTCAGGTCTGGGAACCCGGCAGGAGAAGATTTCCCATCGTTAAAAAAAAAAAAAAAAAAAGGTGTCATCAACTTTCTTTGATCACTCCCTCGCTCGTAACGAGCTCAAACATTGTAGCATTTTGTTTTCGAGAAAGTTAGCCATTCGGAATTTAAATAAAAATCCGAATCGTAAAGAGTTATTATCAAAATTGAAAAAAAAATGTTTTCGTAAATTTTTTACTTTCCCTTAAAATTTCATAACCTTTTAACTATTAATTTTAGAAGATGAGTCTATAGGATCTTTTCTGTCAGCATGGAGCCCTATCCATAGGATTTTATCTCATTTCAATCGGACCATTTTTTATTTTCAACCCCCTCCAACCTTTAACTTGAAAAATTAATAACTTTCAAACGAAGAGGGCCAGAGGAATGAGCCCAATGGCATTGGGTCTAGCTTTATGAGGGCTACCATTCATTCTCAGATGCCAATCCTCCCCGACCGCTCCCTAGCTTGTAACAAGCTCAAGCGTTGAATATTGCATACTGGAGTGAAGTAACCACCTTAGACGTAAAATATAATCCGATTTAGGACAAACTAACAATAAGTATAAATTAAGCCTTATTTAAAATTCGAAAATTTTAAACTTTTTTAAAAAAGGGAGTAAGGGGTGGGGAGTTGGCATCAACCCCTATAGAACTACCATTGCGAACCCTACAATCCGTCCTCAGACATCACCACCGCCCACTACTCCTTCCTCTTCTTTCGTTAAAAAACTGTTTTTACCTCTTTGAACCCTTTATAGACCACATAGGGGTTGCTGTTTAACTCCGGAATTGTACCAAAATACGAGTCATGCCACCCCACGTACATACAAATCTGATGACAACTCATAATTGAAAATTTGAATCCAGTAAACTTTGCCGCCTAACACGGCTCTCACTTACTAGAGTATAATCTAGAGCTCTGTCACTCACTCGTGACGAATGCCATCTAGCGGCACGGTAGGCCAAACTGACAACACTTTTTAAGAAGAGGATGACTACAACAACTACGACAACTACGACGACTACGACGACTATGATGACTACGACGACTACGACGACGACATAAATTGAATGACATAATTTGGGCAGAAAAATAGAGGCAAATATGCATATCTATGCGTCAAACGCATATCTGTGCATCAATGTTATATTGTTACAATTAGAAAAATATATATTCTTCTCCGATATTTAAATCTTTCGATAATATTGACTTATTAAAAAAATTCAGTGGTTTATTTCTAGAGAAGCGTTCTCCTTCCTGTAAAAGATACGCTGTAACGTCTCGCTTATGAAAAGAGAATATGAAAGGAAGATGTATCGCTCCTGTATCTTGTTAAAAAATATCTTGTTAAAAAATTATATACTTGGCGTGAGACGCTACCGCGTCTCTTGATATCAATCGCAACCTATTCCGCACCTATTCCGCATCTATTCCACAACTCATTCCACAATCGCAGAATCGAAATAGATTAGTAAAAGAGTTGCGGTCAAAGTTGCGGTTGCGGAATAATTTGCGGTCAATAACTGCGGAATGAGTTGCGATTGAAACATTGATTGCGGAATGATTTGCTGTTAGTAACTGCGGAATAGGTGCGAACATGTGCGGAACAGGTGCGGAACATGTTCGGAATAGCCCGTATAGAAATTTTTCCTAGGCTGTAACCGGGCCCTGAAAGGACTTCCTTACAGGGATGCCAGATTTGCGTTTCTGCAACGCTACCACGGCGCGTGGTGGGGGCTAGGTGGGGATAGCGCCCACGAGTCGGCCAACTTCGGGCTGGTAGAAGAGCGCAGACATATGATGTGCTATCTCTTTCTATCCTATGCTGTAGCTGAGGCGTACGCGTTACCACGCGTTAGCACGCGTTACCATACGTTACCGGTTACCGACCGGATAGCTCATGCGATAAATTCGATCTCGCGTGTCTCTTCCCGCACAGACGCGAGACACTAATATATCGTGTCTCTTGATAATATATTTATATTTTATAATGTAAAAGTTACTAATTAAATAAGTCTTTAATCTACATCGCATTTTACATTACATCGCCTTTTATTTTATACATAAAATATATAAATTAATTACAGAAATAAAAAATGGAAAGAGCGTAAATAATATAATAGAAATCCACTCTTGGCCAATATGTACGACTTTTTCTCAAAAAAAACGTGTTATTATAGAAAAATGCCTTATATGTTATGCAATTCTTACATATTTTTAATTAAAAGATATTAATGTGCATCGTTAATTTCGTGTTTTCTATTTGTGTAACATATATGTTGAATTATATAGATATTTTGTTGAATATCTTTTCACATTGCTATAAAATATTTCTTTATTTAATATTACTTATAAAAATATAAGTAAAATAATTCAAGTAAAAGACTATAATTCTTTTATTAAATTTGGTTTTTCGTTAATAATAAAATAACTATGTAACGGCTCTGTAATTAATAAACCAAAAACTCAACAAAGGCAATAAGAGCCAAGTGTGACGTTTAATCGCTAAATTTTATTCTAAAATACATGGTAAGATAGCGAACGTTTCGACTCTTTTTTGGGGTCCTCCTCAGCGCATTATATAACAAAGAAGTTTACGTTCCAAAGCATCGTCGTGTAATTTCCTGGTTGAAGTGCCAAAAAAGGGTCGAAACGTTCGCTATCTTACCATGTATTTTACAATAAAATTTAGCGGTTTAAACGTCACGCTTGGCTCTTATTGCCTTTGTTGAGTTTTTGGTTTGTTAATAATAAAGTAATAAAAAATGGAAAGTTTAGAAATATTTTTCTTAAAATTATTTGATACAATCCATTTATGCACCCTCGTTACTCTTGAGATGACTGCCTTGCGGTCTTATCTATTGGCACGGTCCTGCGTGGGCGATTCGCATTTGTTTTCTAGCATGCACAATGTTTACGTAAAGCACGCGTTCTTTTGCAAAGGAGCGTCTCGTTGTGCGGATCGTTGCGTCGTTACAGAGCTTTTCTCTAACCTCGCGATTCACGGTATTAACGATTTTTTCACCTTTGCAATTCTCATTTCTATTCTTCCACTTTTTTCTTTATTTTCCTGCTTCTTTTTTCTTTATATTTCTGCACTTCTGTCTTTCATTTTTCTTTATCCTTATTTCTTCTTTTTCGCAATCTTTTTGCCATTTTCTTTCTATCTTTTCTATTCCACTTTTTCTATTATTTATTTCTATTTTTTATTCTATTTTCTATTTCTATTTTCTATCGCTTTTATTATTTATATTTTTTACTCAATATGGAAACATACGATAAAATTAAGAAAAAGTCAAAGAAAAAATTTTCACCAGCTTGGCTTAACGACGACCGGTATAAATTTTGGATAAGCCAAGTGCCATGTAATGATACCCTTTATCATTACAATATATGCAATAAAAATTTTTCTTGTTTATCGTATGTTTCCAGGCATGCGGATTCTGCGTGTCATAAAAAAAATCTTACAGAAAATGCTGAATGTAATAAAAATGTACAAGGGAAAAAAGTACAGCATAAAAGAATATTTAGACCGCAATGGCTTGACATAAAAGAGTATAAATTATGGTTACGCGAAGCACCTAATAGCGCTAATTCATTTTATTGTTTAATATGCGATAGAACAATAATTATTACAGGCGGTCTAACGCAAATTCAGCGACACGCAGAATCCCAAATGCACAAAGAAAAATCTGAAAAAATGACATAGCGGACAAATCGAACGAAGATTTGAATACGCAAAATGATGAAGCACTTCTGACTTTTGATAAGAAATTAAAATTAGCAGAGATACGAGTAGCCGCATACATTGCTGAACACAATCTTCCTTTTCAAGAGTCAGAAGGGCTTATCAAGATTTGTCAAAGCATAGGAGAAGATCCTATGATCTTGAGAAACTTAAATGTAGGTCGAACGAAATGTACAAATATCATTAAGAATGTTTTGTGTCCGGTTGCGACAGATCATGTATGTAATAATGTAAAAAAATCAAAATTTTCTATTTTTATTGATGAAACATCAGATATAACGAATGAAAAATGGATGACGTTTCTTGTTCGATACGTAGATTCCGAAAATTTAGACATTCGTTCGCAATTAATAAAGTTAATTAATATTGATGCTGAAGATAGTAGTGCAGACAAATTATTTAAGGCATTTGAAACTGAAATGTGTAAACTAGAGATTCCATTTTTAAATATCATCGCTCTGTCATGCGACAATGCCTCCGTCATGACAGGAAAACATTTATCTTTTAAAACGAAACTTCAATCAAAATGTAAAAATTTATTAACATTTTCATGTCCTTGCCATTCCGCTGCATTGGCGGCGCACGCTGCATGCGCTAAAATGCCCGATTTTTGTGAAGAATTTCTGAGAAAAATTGCAACTTATATCAACAACAGTCCAAAACGTTTAGCTATTTTCAATGACTTTTGTGAATGTTTTCAAGATACAACTCACAAAATTTTAAAGTTATGCGAAACTCGATGGCTCTCGCGTTATTCATGCATTGATAGACTTCTTGAATCGTGGGATACTATAAGACATTTCCTTAATGAAATGGTCGTGAGCGAAAAAACAAAGTCTGGGGAATACTTATTGTCTTTGATGGGAAATGTAGATATAAAAGCGTACTTTTTATTTTTAAAACATGTTTTAAATTTCTTTAATACATTTAATGCCTATTTTCAAGCTCACGACACAAGGATTCATTTATTACAATCTAAATCAGTTAATTTCCTTAAGCAAATCTCGGAAAATTTCTTAAAACCAGATTTATTAAAAGATTTGCTTACAAATATTTCATTTCGTGAAAAGGAGAATCAAAAATCTCTTGATAATATAAATTTAGGATCAGCATGTGAAAAATATCTTTGTAAGTTAGTGGAGGAAGGACATGGAGATGTTATAACAACTATTCGACAAAATTGTTTGCAGTTTTACATCACTGCTGCCGAGGAAATTAAAAAGAGATTACCTGTTCATAACGAATTTTTATATAAATTAAAAGTTTTTCAACCAGATTTAGCTTTATTTGATACTGACAGAGAAAAATCATTTAACGATATTTCTTTTATCGCGAAAACTTTAGGTGGATTTGATGAAGACGGTTTAAAGAAAGAATGGCTTACGTTGCAATCTGATTTTTCAATAGAAGAAAAAGATACTCTTGAAAAATTCAGTTTTGACAACATGTGGAAAGAAATTTTGAAACGTCCATCCATTAATAATCCGAAATATCCAAATTTAAGATCACTTTTAAATGCAATAAGATCGCAAATTCCAATGCAGATCCTGAAAGAGCATTTTCTGTCCTGACCGATTTAAAAACAAAAAAAAGAAACAGACTTTCGTCGACCTCAATTAACGCAATTTGCGTATTTAAATCAGCGTTGAAGGCGAGGGGGGAAACAGCCTTAAATATGGATATAAATGACGAACATCTGCAGCGTATGTCGTCAAACATTTTATATGTCGCTAATCCAAAAAAGAGGAAAAATTGTTTGACATTGTACGCTGCAGATGATGCAGGCCCCTCCTCGTCTAATGATACGCTATAATAATGTCCAAAAGATAATGTATTATCTTTTGGATATTATTATACATATCATGTGATATGAATAATAATGTTTAAAACATAGTTCTCTCTCTCTCTCTCTCTCTCTCTCTAAACATTATTATTCATATAAAATATGATGTATTACATAATGTATGGATATCAAAGCCTGAACACACATACATAGACAGAGAGGGTTTGGAGTCGTAAAATACTGTGGGAGTGACGAACCACGGGGTCCTGATCTCTGCTGTGACACACACACACACACACACACAGAGAGGGTTTGGAGTCGTAAAATACTGTGGGAGTGACGAACCACGGGGTCCTGATCTCTGCTGTGACACACACACACACACACACACACACACACACACAGAGGGTTTGGAGTCATAAAATACTGTGGGAGTGACGAACCACGGAGTCCTGATCTCTGCTGTGACACACACACACACACACACACACACACACACACACACAGAGAGGGTTTGGAGTCATAAAATACTGTGGGAGTGACGAACCACGAAGTCCTGATCTCTGCTGTGACACACACACACACACACACACACAGAGGGTTTGGAGTCATAAAATACTGTGGGAGTGACGAACCACGGGGTCCTAATCTCTGCTGTGACACACACACACACACACACACACACACACACACAAGCGCGCGAGTAAAAAGATAAGTTTGCAAATTATAAAATATTGTGGAAGTTTTGAGACATAAAATCGTCATTGCATTGAAGTTTGGAAGCAATCTTATTGCATTTAAAAGTGATCTTAAATTTGGATATTTAGGATTATTAATGGATGGACGTTTCAAAATTTCTTTCCACATGTTGTCAAAACTGAATTTTTTATTTGATTATCTTTTTCTTCTATTGAAATATCAGAATGCAACGTAAGCCATTCTTTCTTTAAACCGTCTTCATCAAGTCCACCTAAAGTTTTCGCGATAAAAGAAATATCGTTAAATGATTTTTCTCTGTCAGTATCAAATAAAGCTATATCTGGTTAAAAAACTTTTAATTTATATAAAAATTCGTTATAAACAGGTAATCTCTTTTTAATTTCCTCGGCAGCAGTGATGTAAAACTGCAAACAATTTTGTCGAATAGTTGTTATAACATTTCCATGTCCTTCCTCCACTAACTTACAAAGATATTTTTCACACGCTGATCCTAAATTTATATTATCAAGAGATTTTTGATTCTCCTTTTCACGAAATGAAATATTTGTAAGCAAATCTTTTAATAAATCTGGTTTTAAGAAATTTTCCGAGATTTGCTTAAGGAAATTAACTGATTTAGATTGTAATAAATGAATCCTTGTGTCGTGAGCTTGAAGGCATTAAATGTATTAAAGAAATTTAAAACATGTTTTAAAATTAAAAAGTATGCTTTTATATCTACATTTCCCATCAAAGACAATAAGTATTCCCCAGACTTTGTTTTTTCGCTCACGACCATTTCATTAAGGAAATGTCTTATAGTATCCCACGATTCAAGAAGTCTATCAATGCATGAATAACGCGAGAGCCATCGAGTTTCGCATAACTTTAAAATTTTGTGAGTTGTATCTTGAAAACATTCACAAAAGTCATTGAAAATAGCTAAACGTTTTGGACTGTTGTTGATATAAGTTGCAATTTTTCTCAGAAATTCTTCACAAAAATCGGGCATTTTAGCGCATGCAGCGTGCGCCGCCAATACAGCGGAATGGCAAGGACATGAAAATGTTAATAAATTTTTACATTTTGATTGAAGTTTCGTTTTAAAAGAGAAATGTTTTCCTATCATGACGGACGCATTGTCGCATGACAGAGCGATGATATTTGAAAATGGAATCTCTAGTTTACACATTTCAGTTTCAAATGCCTTAAATAATTTGCACTACTATCTTTAGCATCAATATTAATTAACTTTATTAATTGCGAACGAATGTCTAAAGTTTCGGAATCTACATATCGAACAAGAAACGTCATCCACTTTTCATTGATTATGAGACATGTTTCATCGATAAAAATACAAATATTCGTATTTTGTATGTTATTAATTACACGTTAAGTTTCAACTGGTCATGAAACTTCCATGATTTCTAGTATACACATATATCCATATACAGGTAGAGAGGGTTTGGAGTCGTTAAATACTGTGGGAATGACGAACCACGGGGTCCTAATCTCTACCTGTGACACTTTCAGAACTTTGTATATCCATATTATTATTGTAAAAATATTAAATGTTCTATTTGTTCGCTATCTTCCTCTCTAAATTTCTTGGACTAAAATTTTACGAAATGTACTCGAAAAATAAAATAATATTTAAGTCACTCAAAGTAGAGCGACTTTTTACTTCTATAGAATAGTGAAGAAGAGTGAAATTCTTCCATTATTAAAACCTATAGTTAAATATTTCTTCTTATAAAAAATGAAATGTTACTCCTCTTTCAATGGTAGTATTTTATCATTATTGTTTCAAGTGAAGCTTGCTGATTTCATAGAATTTTATTCCAAGAAATTTAGAGAGTTTATGTTTTACTTAATATAATGCAACTGTTTAAAATAGATAGAATAATAAAAGTAAATTTTGAAATAGAAATAATTAATGCAATGATACTATTAAACTAAAAGAGGGAATAATTTTCAATTTTGCCAAGATATATTCTATTTAAAACTGTAAAATTTTGTGAATAAAATAATGTTAATCAAAAGAAGCGTTTTAAATACAGGAAAAGCTTCAATTTGAAAAAGCTTTTTGATGTTTTAAAAATGTAACATTTTCTATTTAATCGTTATTAAATGAGTACCTTGTCAAATAAGGAATTGTTTTGCTCCTGATCAATGACTATTTTTAAAATATTCTTCTTTCTTGCTAAAAATAAGTTACAAAATTAATATTTTTTATAGTCTATCAAATCAAATTTTTTTTTGCAAATTTTATTGCAATTATATACTAATGTAAAGTCCTCTACAAACATTTTTTTATTATATTTTTCAAAGAATGATTATACCGAGTACGGGTGATTTTGAAGTTAACATTTTTATAAACAATGAGTACCGCCGGCATTAGCACCGTCCGCATAAAACAGTTGTACTGTTCATCAACATTTTGAAAAATAAATACTGCAAAAAGTAAGAAGCAATCATCAATCAACATCATGCTTTACGAAGATGAAGAATAACAAGCTGATACTTTATTAAGTGATTAAATTCTACTGGAGTCCCAGTGCTGTGAGAAATGACACAGATCCTTGACCCGGGGATATAGGTGAAGTTCTTAATGGTGATGAAGACGGAAGATTTTTTACGGGACAGTGGATTCGGCGAAAGACGCATTCCACCTTCAAGACTGAAAGGATAGGAAGATGAGTTTCGCTAGCCTGGTAAAGCAACTGGTCTAGGAAGGAAAGCTTTAAAATAAAACTTGGGCAAGCCAGTTCACCACAAGGTTTGCCACAACTCCATTCAAGAGGCAAGACAGGCTCAAGAACTGTGGGCTAATTATCTACATGTTTCACTCCGCTTTACTCCGAAGAGGAACAGGATTGAAGAAGAAAAAGAAAAAGATCTACTCTTCAAGATCTACTCGGCAAAGATCGCCAAACAACATCTCGTATAGAAAGACACCCACGGACCACCAGTCGCATTCACGACCGTATACTCCTTCTCCACCTTGAGACTGCAGGACCTCCAGAGATATGTAATCGGGGGTACCGACCGCGGTATCGGACCGCACTAAACCGTCAGCATCCATCCTCATGCACGTGCCAAAGTCGGCGAGCTTCAAATAACCGTGCCTGTCAAGCAACATGTTGTCCGGCTTCACGTCTCTATGAACGAAACTCATATTATGTTTCGCGTCCAACGCACCACCTCGGCACAGTAAAATTTTGCCCATTTCTCCGGTACCTCGTAATTCGACATCAAGTTGACGAGATCTCCGCCCGGCATGTAATCCATCACCATGTAGAGATACTTCTAGTCTTAGAACGCAAAGTGGAGCTGGACTATCCACGGGGAGTTCTAAGGCGCCCCCGCTTCATCAACACTCATTATTTGCACTCTTCATCTATGCTCTTTTATGAGTGACAAGATTGAAGAAGAAGAAGAAGAAGAAAAATAAGATCTATTGTCTTCATCTCTTTTCAAGAAATTGCATTTTAAAGAGAATTTAGTCTTTACTCTTATTTTGGAAAAATATGGATACCAACGCTTAATCATCATTGGACTTTGTATGAGAATGCATTCAATCAATTCAAGTGAACTGAATAACAACGGATTCAAGATATCTTTACATATGCAGATACATATATATATATTATGACGACGACGATGTCCGCTCGGTCTCGCCGGCCGAGAAGGAGCGCGCCGTCATTTTATTGTCAAAAGGGCCAACGTTTCCGAAGGGCTCTATTAATTTACTGCCGATGGTAGCTCGACCGAATCCTTTTCACCAAACGTAAAATGGGCGCCAGGTGCGATTCCTCGCACCACGATACACGAAATCCTGATCCGTTTCCACCTCAGGCGTGAGTCCGATATAGGAGGAGAGGGAGCGTAGCGCAATCAGTACACACCAGAATTAGCAAGATATAGAAAATATATTTAATAGGATATAGAGTAACATAGCGTATAATGGCGGCGCAGTAGCTCCTGCCGCGATCCCGATTTCGGTTCGAAGAGCTCTAAGAGTTTCCTCTCTTATTTTCTGCTATACAATGAGTCCCACCCCGCGTGTCTCGGTACTGACACACCTTTAGATTACGACAAATCCCTCCCTGAATCGCGCGGTACCGACAACTATTAATTACCCCTCGACGCAACAGACTTACGATTCACGCACACATAACCCGAATTTCCCCTCGACGCAACAGACTTACGAACGCACACATAACCCGAAGTAATTTTCACGACTCGACGAGATGGGAACGGCTCGCAAGACGATTACAATTCGCGATACATTACGCCTCCGACACTTAGCGCGATCTCGCAGTCCCGAAATGGCCGCGAATCTCTCGGATTCCACGAGCCCTGAAATGACCCCGCGATTTACGCCTCGCGAGGTCCGCAACACACAAAACGCGACGGTGTCCCGCACACCACGACGCGATCACGCGGATCCCCTACGGCCCCGCGATGATACGGTGTCCGGCCCGTACAGAGAACACCTCGCCCAAAACCGCTCAATCACGCGAAGCGCATTTCGCCGTTCCCAGACTCCGAGTCTACACGATACGGCCCTTGACGGGTCCCAACGATACGACAATTAATTCACAAAGCGACAATTAACCCGACGACACGACCATTAAATGCGTTGACTGCCGGCGGCCCGCGCACCCGAACTCCCGAGACGGGCGAATACGCACTTTTCCGGCCGAGTCCTCCCGCGGTATTCTTTTCGGGATAATCAAGCGATCACATGCTTCCGCGGTACAACGCGACTCCCGGGAGGACCTCGGTATTGCTTCGATCTTACTTGGTGCTTGCACAGTGGCCTTACAATGAAATCCGCTCCGGCAGCAGGTAGTCTCGTCCGTGGGTTGGGTAGCACCTCTCTAACAGACGGCCCGCACGACAGTGACGAACTTCTGGTTCGGGGGAATCACACTGGGCCCGCGGTGGCGCTCCTGCGCGCCGGTGCCGCACGCCCTGTCTCTCTTGGCGGGTGCTGCGCCCTACTCGACGCTGCGCCTACTACGGCGCCCTCGCGCCTGCCTCCACCCGCTTGCGGTAGTGCCCAAAATGGCGCCGGGTCCGGCTGTCCAGGCCGCGACTCCGGGATCGGTTGCTCGACGGTCGGGCTGGCCAGGCCCTGGCTCGTCGACCGGTGGCATACTCCGAGGGTGGATGACCCTTCAACGGGGACCTTCGCCGGGGCGTCCCCCTCTCCGGTCCCTCCGTGTGCGGGTCGTCATTCCGTGTGGCGGGCCAGCGTCCTCCTCCCCGACAGGCGTTACGCGGCACCGGCTATGGGCCCCAGCGCGACCCGTCCGTCGGCCGTTCGTCCTCGACACGTTCCCGACTGGGAAGCTGGTCGTTCGCCGACTCCCTCGGTGCGACCCTAAGTCGGTACAATCCTTTTGGCCATCTGCTCCGCACCTGTAAGTCTCGCAATCCCGTTAACCTAAATCTAACGCTAACGCCCCGCCCGCCCCGGGCGGAGGCACCACCCTTGACGTCTCCCTCGGCCGAGCTACCGTCCGGGCCAGTGACGCGACGATTGTCACGTCACAATATATATATATATATATATATATCCAAAATCCGATGAAGCTAATTTCCTATGGTGCATATTAAGACATTAGATCCGACGGTACTCCTTTAGAAAATAAATAAAATAAAATAAGATAATAAAATATAGTTAACTTTAAAATTGCTTTACTATGTAGTATATAACAAATGTAAAAAAATTCTAAATGTATGTTTTAAGAACAAAGAAAATATATTATTTTATAATTGCAATGTGCTTTTGCAAAAAAATTGAATGTATTACAATATAATTATTTATTAGTATATTTTACAAAATTAAATTTATTAGAATATGTTAAAAATGGTCATTGATAAGCAGCAAAACAAATTCTTCTATGACAAGGTATTCAACATACGTAATAATTAATGAACATACAGATGTCACGTACGTATTTCATGGAAAATGTTATTTTTCTATGAAAATAAATAAATAAATGTAATATTAAAAAACGTTTGTAAATTGATGTTTTGCTCTTTAAAACGCTTTTTTTTAATTGCCCTGCATTATTTTTCCCACACAATTGTGGGAAAAATAATGTAAGCATGTTTTAAATAGAACATTTTTTAAATAAAATATTTCTCTTAACAAAATGGAAAAACATTCCCTATTTTAAATGTCCACTGTGTAAAAAAATGTTAATTAAGATTTATATTATTTCTTATCATATCATTTTTTATCCATGGTATGTAAATTAAGTGTTATTTATGTTGTTTTTATAACATTATTTATGTTTATATGTATAATATATTTATTTTACTCATTTCAAGAATTGACTATAGTTTCTGCAATAATTTAATTAAAATATTTTTATCATAAATATGTGCTATTTTAAATATTATATTAAATAAGACATATACATGTGCGCTTTTTTCAGATTTTACACTAGAAATACCAAGTTATTTTCGACCGTTTCGATTTTTTAATTTGTCATGTTTTTCATCGTAAAAGTATAATTTTGAAATGGTCTGAGTTTTTTACTTATTACTTTCTTTATTCTAATGATAAATTTATTCTATTTATTCAACCTTTAATATGACCAATAGTTTAAAAAATCGAAACAGTCAAAAATTATTTGGCATTTCTAGTGTAAAGGCCACTTTATACAATCTACAATTCACGACAGAATAGATATACTTCTATTTGTAATTTTGTATTGTGTAATATAGAAAACATTTAATGATTTATAAATGTATGTATGCATACATGTATGTGCATACATACATACATACATGTGTGTGTTGTAATATATTCATATATTTATAGATGAACATTTAATTTTTTGAATGTTTTTTATATACACAATTTTGTTTCAAATTCTGTCGTGAATTATAAATCGTGTAAAGTGGCCTTAAAATTAATTAATACTCTGTCTTACTATTCATTTTCTATTCTGTCTTTTATTTTCTTTTATATTTTATATCTATCCTTTTTTATATCTATTTTATATCTATCCTTTCTACCTGTCCTCTATTCTATACATTCTTTGGAAATGTAAAAAATTGTTTCCTTTAATATTAAAGGGAATAATTTTTTACATTTCCTCTTGACGGAAGAGACCACCACCTTCTCGCGGTTTCCGTTGAGCAACAGTATGTACGTTATTTATTTACAAGAAAGATATACAATAGAATATCATATGATTGCACAAATAATATTTTTCTTCTTTTATTTTACTATATGTATTTACTATTAGCAAACTAAAAATTATACTTTAGAATAATTTCGAAACAAATAATATCTATATAATTTAATTTATTTTATTATTCTTGTGTTAACAATAAGGCATTTTTCTAAATTAATAACACGATTTTTTTTAAGAAAAAAGGCGTACATACTGGCCAAGAGTGGATTTCTATTATTTACGCTCTTTCCATTTTTTATTTCTGTAATTAATTTATATATTTTATGTATAAAATAAAAGGCGATGTAATGTAAAATGCGATGTAGATTAAAGACTTATTTAATTAGTAACTTTTACATTATAAAATATAAATATATTATCAAGAGACACGATATATTAGTGTCTCGCGTCTGTGCGGGAAGAGACACGCGAGATCGAATTTATCGCATGAGCTATCCGGTCGGTAACCGGTAACGTATGGTAACGCGTGCTAACGCGTGGTAACGCGTACGCCTCAGCTACAGCATAGGATAGAAAGAGATAGCACATCATATGTCTGCGCTCTTCTACCAGCCCGAAGTTGGCCGACTCGTGGGCGCTATCCCCACCTAGCCCCCACCACGCGCCGTGGTAGCGTTGCAGAAACGCAAATCTGGCATCCCTGCTTCCTTACTTTATTTGAGGCCCATGTTAGGACGCCCACCTTGGCCCCATTTCGGAATGTCACGCTTTTTTATCTAGGGCCCTTATTGCTTTCCAAACTTGGACCAACAATATAAAAATTTTAGCTTGGGCCAATGTTGGTTTCATAAGTCGGGCCTATATATGGCTTCGTAAGTCGGGCCTATATATGTAAGATAAGTTGGCCCAAAATCAAAAGACATATTACTGCCTGAATTGGGACTTCCGGTTGAGTGAGAAAGGCAGGCAGCTGCTCCGAGAAGAGTGAGAGGAAGGATGAAAGGAACAACGGAGTAAGAACCGAGGAATGCGGAGAGAAAGAAGAGACGTATAAAGGAAGGTCGGAGGAAGGCGAGCACATGGAGGAGGAACCGGAGGCGTGAAGGATTCGGAGTAAGACGGGATGGAAAAGACGTGGAAAAGTGAGGTTAAGTTGTAACCGGACACGGTCAGTTGGAGGTCAGGGGTACGCAATATATCTGCCTTTTCACGGTCGCCACTCGGTTTGACCTTCAACCCACCGAGAAGGATAAGGTAAGTATCAATCGAATTATCCGAATAACTAATCTATCTTATTTTCAGGTTTCCGACAACGATGGATGGGCACCACTGCCGCACCAGGATACCAGCTTCGCCGCAGACCAGGATGGACTCCGATGGATCAACGACGACGTATGAGGTAAGTATAGGGTAAGTATTTCGAAATAATTGTTGATAAATATTTATTATAAATGAAACAATTTATTCATTTAATTCTTCACAGGTGTTGTTCACAATAATCATTCGTCACGAACGGCCGCCCGCAATCCTCTCTTTAGTATCGTGAGAATTGACAGCTCGCGATGCCCGAAAATTTTCTAAGTATCGACGGTTCGAAAACGTTGATTAATTACTGATGTTAATTGGTAGCTCGGTACCTCTCACTTCGTGTAATGAGTGAGCACTTAACGCGTTTCGCGGGCGTTACCGGTTGTTACGGATGTCGGCGGCACTTCGAGAATGTTCGCGTGTCGAGAATATTCTAAGTCCCGACGGACTTTCGAGAATATTCCAAGTCCCGAAATCTCTACTCGCGCTCGCAGCGTGTTGCCGCTTCGACGATCCCCGATAGACTGCCAAGAGCTGTGTCGCTCTCTCGGGCTCCCCACTTTTGCGCGATACCCCCACTCCGCGCTTTCTCCTTCGAGAACGTTCGCGTACGGCGTAGGCGATCACATGCGATCCCCTGGTGCCAACGTTCTGGAAGGTTCCGGTGGAAGTTTCCACCGCCAGTACATTCTCGAAGGGTGCCGCTCTCGATGCCGCTGCACCGGGTTTCGACGTTTCGCCGTTTTGGCTCCACGTCGACGCCGACCTATGCGCAACCCTTCGGGGAAGCCCCTGATTATGATTCCGGGTGAATTCCTCGGAGATGATGTCCGGGTGACATCGAGGGTGTCGGCCGTTGACGCCGACCTCATCGCCGTGGTTCTATCGACCTAGTACATCGTTCCCGGTACCGCGTTCCCGGGGAAGATGTCCCTATCGCTATTTCGCTTGTCCGTGCTCGGAGCACGACGCCGACCCGAGATTCGCTTACACTAAGTCTCGCACATTTCGAAAGTTCCATTTGTTCTCGGAGAACACGTCCCCGTCGCTATTTCTCTACTGCGTCGACGGACTTTGACGCCGACCCGCGCGTTGCTTCTACCACGTTCTGTGTTCTCGATTTTCGTCGAAACTTCTCGACGAACACGTCTCCGTCGCTACTTCTCTACCGCGTCGACGGACTTTGACGCCGACTCGCGTATTGCTTCTACTACATTCTGTGTTCTCGATTTCCGTCGAAACTTCTCGAAGAATACGTCTCCGTCGCTATTTCCCTACTGCGTCGACGGACTTTGACGCCGACTCGCGGATTCCTTCTACTTCATTCTGTGTTCTCGATTTCCGTCGAAACTTCTCGAAGAATACGTCTCCGTCGCTATTTCCCTACTGCGTCGACAGACTTTGACGCCGACCTGCGGATTACTTCTACCACGTTCCTACTTCTCGGTTTCCATCGAAAATTCTCGACGAAGACGCTTCCTTCGCTATATCTTTAACGCGTTACCGGATTTTGACGCCGACTCGCGGAAAGCGTGTCCCAGGTCTCGGGCAATGAATTGAGCGTGATTCTACTTGTGGCGGCCCTTCCGTTTGGCCGTTTGCGAACGCGTCCTTGCATCTCGACGCGGATTCGTTTAAACGATGTACCGGGTTCCTGCAATTACATTCGCGTGATCGCGACGAAGATTACGTGTGGCTCAAGCCCTTTATTTCTCGCGCTTCCCCTCAACCGATTCGCGCGTCTGAATACAAACAAACTAATTTATGCTTGAGCCTTCCTTTAATTAACAAAACAAAAAATTGAATCGGTTTTCTTTAAACGATAACACACGCTTACAGCGCTATGCCTATACTAGTGCCTTTATGGCCAAAACTTATTCTATGGGATTACAATACGACTTAAAACTAATTGCGCCGGACGGGAAATTGTCCGTTAGCCTTCGTCCTCGGAACGCTTGTCGCGGTGACTCTCTGTGTCTCGTGCGGCGCCAGGTCGTCTGCTTGTCCTCCTGCCGGGCCTCGCGCTCGGAGAAACGATCTTCGCATCATCATACAGACACCTGTGGGTGCCCCTTTACGCAGGGGCTGCGATTGGGAAGCGTGCGGTTGCAAAGTCGGAGCGAGGCAAGATCGGGGGAGAAGGCGAGAGAGGAGGGAGGTTCATCAAGGAAGGGACCAGAAGCAGTAAGGAGAAGAGAGGGAGATACACGCGAGAGTGATGAAGCGAGATGGCGCGGAGGCGAGAGTAGAGGCGGCGCTGAAGGTCGGCGGTGATGGGCCCCGGCTAAGGCCGAGACGGCGCGGGGTGCCGGCCCCTCCAAAAGAGTGGGTTGGCACCACTGCGGTGCGTCGAGGCGCAGCATTGGGGTGCGCGGTGTCAGTGGCCGAGACGGTGGAAACGCGCCGACGGACAAGAGGAAAAACAAACGAAAGGCGGGAAAGCTGGGACGACGCTGAGTGTCGGCGAGTCTGGCGCCCGTACAGGACTAGATGCAGGCGCGGACTGAAGAGAAGAAGAAAGCCGGGATGGCGCTGGGTGTCGGCAGGGTTGGCACACTTGTGAAGAAGGTTGTGAGGTTGACACACTGGCGGGATATAGAGAAGAGGTTGGAAATACAAAGGCGGATGAGAACTGAGAAAGGTGAGCAGCAAATAAACGGAGCCGGAAAATGCGAAGGAGGAAAGTCACGGAGGAACAGTCAGAGGAATTGACAGGAAGGGAGAGGATGCCGAGGATAGGGCAAAGGATGGAAGAGACGGAGTCGATAAAGGAAGTTATGAAGGAAATTACGAAGAAGAGACATTGACTAGAAGGAAAGAAGCGGTTAAAGAATAGAGTAAGAAGGATAATAGAGGAAATGGAAGATTAGAAGCTGATCTCGATGAAAAAGGAATAGTAGCATGGAGGATAAAGAAAACATGAGCAAAAGGAAAGGAAGAGAAAATGAAGGTAACAAGGACATCTAGAAGAATGATAAGTAAAGAAGATTATCACTTATAAAAAAATTGCAATACGAATAGAAGTTGATCTCGATGAAAAAGGAATAGCAGCATGGAAGATAAAGAAACATGAGCAAAAGGAAAGGAAGAGAAAAGAAGGTAACAAGAACATCTAGAAGAATGATAAATGAAGAAGGTTATTATGTTAAGAACGAACAGGTAAATGTTGGTAGCGAAATAACAAGTGTGTAACATAATGTAAAGGCGTTTTTCTGTGATATAAAATAGGCATCTTAATGAAGTGGAAAAGAAAGTTAACAGAAAAATAGCAAAGTAGAGAAGGTTAATAATGCTATTTAGTTGTTAAGACAGCGTATCTATTAAACTGTGAGGTCGCACAATCAGAAGTTGATCTCAATGAAGAGGGAGTAGCAGCATGGAAGATAAGAAAAACGTGAGCAAAAGGAAAGGGAAGAGAAAAAGAAGAACGAACAGATTGTGCACTCGGAGAAATTCAGCCACATTCGGAAGCTGATCTCGATGAAAAAGGAGTAGCAGCATCACAGCATGGAAGATAAGGAAAACGTGAGCAAAAGAAAAGTGAAAAGAAAAAGAAGGTAACAAGAACATAGAAGAATGAAAATAAAGAAGATGATTGTAAAGTATCGAGCATTGACGAAATAATAGCAGCATTGTATATGTTTAAGAGCGAGCAGATTAAATGTTACTAGCGGAAATGTAGTGGAAAGAAAGTGAAATGAAAAATGGAAGTTATAGTAAGGTTAAGTAGAAGATGGAAAGGAATGAAATATAGAAAGAACCAAAAGTTAAAACATCGATAGGAGAGAGGCAGGTACGGAGGGGAGGGGGAAGGAGCAGATGAGAAGAAGACGGAGGGAGGAAAGGAAGGCAGATGGAGGAGGATTAAGGAACCAAGAGAGATAGGACAAGGAATTATGAAAGAAATAAGACGAGAAGGAAAGGAAGTCGCGGAAGAGAAGGCCGGGGGGAGAAGTAAAGGAAAGGGAGGGTGGGTACTAGTTGGCATGTGAGGTCGCCCAATGGCCAGGATTTGAAGGGGAAATATTTGTAAAGGGTTGGGTACGTCCCTATAAAACGCCATATGTGTTGGATAAGAGGAAGTCAAGGAATAGAAGATATGTAAAGGTTTGGGTACGTTTCTTAAAAACGCCTTGTTAAACCGAAAGGTAAACAATAAAGGAATTGATTGATTGATTGATATTACTGCCTGAATTAAATTTTAATAAACCCCTTATTAACTCATTAAAATCGTGCTAAGTGATGATCCCTAATAAATCAACACGCAGTAATTTTAAATTATATCACAATATATTTTATATACTTTTCATGTAAATAACATTTTTTGTTTTTAATTAAAGGAATTTAAACAAACAATATATTTTATGAGATAAATTGACTTATCTCTTTTAGTTAACACTTATAATTATTCGATATAAAAGAAAAATTTTTTTAATTTTAAGGACAAGAAATTAAAAAATAAAAATTTTGTAATTAAGAAATAAAAAAATTGTAAATTTTTTATTTAAAAAAACTAAAAAAAAATAAAGTTTATGCATTTTATGAAGAAACATTTAGAAAAAGTTGAAAAAAAGTTCAGAAAAAATCAAGGAATTTAAAGAGAAAGAGCGCAATTATGTTTTATCTTGGGTTGCTGCTGTCGAAGCTTGCAATATCCATCGCAGTCTTTGGCATTGGTCAGGCAAGATGATAAAGATTGATAAAACATTTTTTCTGTTATTATTCTGCCATCTGGATTTTTGTGGTAACGACATATTACATCTAAAATAGTCAAATGTAAGTGATTATTAATCAATTGTATTATATAAAAAATTTTATAATTTAAATTTATATTTTATATAATTTTAATATAAATTTTATTATAAGAAATTTTAAGATTTAAAAAATTTTGCTTATCGAATAGAGTTGTAGAAATAAGTGTTTTTCAGTACTTTATTATTTGACAGTTTTATTGCCGTGCATTTCATGGCAAAATCACGATGTAGGAATTTTTTCACTACAGCGATAATAGACTGTTTCATATTTGATTCTATCAACTGTTCTAATACATCTTTCTGCAAAATAATTATATTTACAAATTAAAAGAAATTATAACGCAATAGCAAAGCATATTACTTACGAAATCCTTCGCGAATTCATCATTTGTTTGTAACTCCGAATCAAATGTTTTAAATTCTTCAGTAAATTGAATTTTGACAAAGTTGTATTTTTCAACAAAGGCTGGAGTTGAAATTTGGTTATTTTTGACCAGCATTAAACGCTCGATACTGTTATGCAATGCTTGGATGTCATTCTTCATCAAATTTATTTCAATTATCAACTTTTTCATGGCGACATAAAGAAATGTTAAAGCTGACGGTGCGACCGCACGCATTGTCCGTCCGAAAAGTAGGCGCGAAACTCCCACAGGTCCAGCTGCGCAGGCTATCGGCAGAGATGGTGCGACAATTGACCGGTCGACCCGAGCCGGTGGTGCAAACGGACCAGCAGACGGCGATGACGAAGCACGCGAACGATACGGTAGGTCGGGGAGCTCCAGGGGCGATTGAGCAAGCGGCCGGAGACACGCCGGGGAAGCAGGACATGCCGGTCCCGGGAGCGGTTGACAAGTCGAGTCAGCCGGGCACGCGCGCGGACGGAGACGCCGCGATGCAGATCGCGAATGCCGAACAGGCGGAGCTAATCGACCAAGCGCCATGTAATATCGAGGGAAGCGCGATAGTACCGACGATCGGTGCGACGTTACCGGTCGCGGGCGCGGTGTTACCGACGGGACTCGCGGCCATCCAGGAGGTGGTAACGGATCTTCAGTCGCGTTTGTCATCGACGCGATCCGACACCGACGGGGCGCCGATGATAACGACCGGGCCGATGGACAGGAGGGAGCGCAGTCCGGAGGACGAGGAGCGCTCGACGGTATCTTTCCGTAGCCCGTCGAGCTACCCAGAGTCGCAAACCGAGGAGCCATGAGCAGGCTCGCGACTCATGTACATAGATAGCGTTCCGAGGATGACGCAATGGGAAAGCGGTACCTGCTCATCCGGCTATATAAGGTTAGATATAAGATGCCATAGGGGCGAGCGTGCCTCTCTAGACGTAAGTTCATTCCGTTAAGACGGCCGGTTAAAGTTTTCCTTTTTTGTTTCTTTTGGCTCAATACAAAGTTTATTTTCTTTTCGGTGCGCATGCCGGCCGGCTCATAAATGCGCGAGCCACACACAATCTTCATAGTTCGCGGAGGAGTGCCGCGCAGGCGCGACGCGAGAAACGGTATTAGCCGGGTTCCGCGGCGATCGGAGGCCGCGTTCGCTAGATCGCGAACCGGAAGCATTTCGAGAGGGATACTGGCATATGCCAATAGCTGGGACCCCCCGGAACGGGCATATCCAACGAGCGTTGCAATCCGACCCTTGGTTCGGTGGATCGAGAACCAGGCGTCGGACACGGGGAGTAAGGATGTATGCGCGACAGGCGGGACCTGGTACACGGGCAGGTAGGGTCGGCGACGTCGGGGGACGCCCGGATCGAGAAAACGCTAACCGGACGTCATCTCCAGGGAAAGGTGACCCATGCCGCAATGGGAGACTCTGGGGATGAGGCACCGGGGGTCGGCGTCGAGCTCCGATCGCGGGAACGCGAGATAATCGGACGCCCGCGATCTCGGCACCTGGGGGTTCGCTACAGGAAATAAGAGCGGAATTGGGCCGAGGGGGACGCGGAGAGTCGGCACAGGGGGTCGGCGTTAGCGGCGGCCGTGTCACGGGACACCCGGACATCCTCTACAGGGAGGTCGTCCGGGGATGTCATCTAGAATGTGTTTCGAGTCGTGCGCACGGGTCGGCGCCGTCGGCGAGCGAATAATTAAAATTGTGGAAACCTGGTGCAGCGGTGCCAAAGGAGCGAACCTTCTAGAACGCGAAACCCATGGAATTTTCCCCGGGAACATTCTAAAATGTGACAGTTGCCGGACAGTGACCGGCAAAAGTGAAAGTTGGCACGGACAGGCAATGCGGCGTAGTAGGACCGCGGAGTGGGGGTAGAGCGTGATGGTGGGGAGCCCGAGAGAGACCCGCCGCTCGAGGCAGTCTGTCGTGGATTGTCCGTGAGGTAGGATATGTCACGCGTATATGTATCTCGTCGTCGTGTACTTTGCGTATCGCGATATAAATCGAGCGCGTAGACGATACCCGGTCATCCATCCAAAACGGCAACGCCCGCGGAAACGCGTTATTCGCTCGTGTGAGATAGCGAGGAGGGACTGTGGTCCCCGTAAATATCTTGTACGCCGTTAGGCGTGAAGGGCGCCTGTGCCCTGCGAAACTTGTGTTGTGCGTGTGTGCGATTGAGTTTTGCGACGCAGGGAATAAGTGTGATTGTCCCTCGTAACCGTGGCAATCAGCAGTGCGAAGAATTAGCGTGGAAAATCAAGAATAACGGAAATCACGTGCGATCACGTGATCATCACATGCAAGTCGGGGAATTCGTAAACGGCGAATAATTATTGATAAATAACGGTATATGCCGACTACGTGGAAGATTGTTAAACGGCATTCGTGCAAATTATTCGAGAATTAATAAGATTTCGGGATCCCTCGGGACAACTTAGCCGTCGCCACCGAGTGTCGGCCAAATTGTGAACGGCGGCCATCAGTGAGCTAATTGTCGTGTATGCCCATTCATTTCGAAGTAATTAACCGGCATTACGGAGAATTATCCGGAATTTTGCGATTTTACGGGTTTTCACATGACACCATCACCGACGGTCCCGTGGGTCGGGCAACTTACACACAGCGGCTAATTCCGAGCGAATATTCGTAAATGCTCGTTCATCTGGCAGTAAACAACCGGCACCGCGAGGAATTATTGGGAATTTTGTGAAATTACAAGTTTTCTGTGACCTCGTCCCAGATCGCACCGGATGTCATAAAAGTAGCATACAGCGACCGCTTTCGAGCGAACAACGACGCATGCCCGTTCACCTAGAGACAATTGATCGGCATTAGCGGGAATTATCCGAAAATTTATAATTTAGCGACTTATCACTTACCAACTCAGGCGGCGATACCGTATGTCAACCAACTTGCAAGCGACCAGTAATTGTGAACAGATTACCACATCTGCTTGATAAACATGAATAAATAATTCAGCATTGTTATAAACAATTCGAGAATCTATCAATTTACTTACCTTTAACTTACCTGTCCATCGACGATTGTCCAGCAAAGTCCCTCGTTGATCCTGGTAGGCAGCAACAAGCGATAATCCAGTAGTGAGCGACGGGGATGATCCAGCGGTGACGGGAACCTGAAAATAAAGGAGAATTAATAAAGATTGATACGTTCGAGGAATAGATACTTACCTTCTCGGTTATCATAGGTCAAACCGAGTGGCGACCGTGAAAGGGAATAAGATTTCAACTTTAACAGCTCAATACCCTACCGTCCGGTCACAACGGAACAATCGAAATATTAATACAATTTAGCAACATGAATAAAAGTAGGGGAGACCGGGGCTATTCGTGACACATTTTTGTTTTGAATTTTTTTCTCGCTTCGTATAAATGTTTAAAAAATTTTTATTAGTGCGATGTAATCGTCCATCACTCTAGTTTAAAAGAAAAAAAAATATATAGATTTTTCTCTCACAAGTCTCGAAATATATCAAGAAATGTATCGCTGTGTCATGTGTCACGAATTGCCCCGGGGCCGGGGTAATTCGTGACAGGCCACGAAGTAATGCGTAACACTTTCTCTGAT